>JAWNLB010000174.1:9015000-9290000 GCA_035041595.1 Drosophila basisetae | reverse complement strand
AATCGCTGCAATCGGTTCGCCCGTATGGCCCCCCTCGATCTTCTTGATCAGCAGCTGCTGGCGATAAAAGTTATCCGCATCCTCGCACTTCTTCTTGAACAGGCACGCCGAGATGGCCGTCTTCGCACAGTTCACGCACACCTGCTGCGGCAACGTGTCATTCTTGGCGATCTGTGCATGAACAAAAAATAGGAGAAATACAAGTTAATCGCAATCAGTTGACATCTATATGTACTCGTATATAGAAACAAGACTTGGAACTTTTCGAATTACAATTGCCCCTCATAATGCCCTATCAGATCTACTTATTTTACTTTTATATTCAATGTGATTTGCCTTAGTTGACTTCAAATCAAACTGTATTATTTCTATGTATACGAGGTGTGTTCAAAAAGTATCGCGAATTTTGTGTTTTTTCAGATATTATTTATTTATTCATGAATATCTATTTTGGCCCCTTCAAAGTAATCCCCATGAGATATTATACACTTGTGCCAACGGTTTTTCCAATCTTTTTTATCTTGTTCAGCTCCTCCTTCGATCCCGTCTTTATCTCGTCAAGCGTAGCGTAACGTCGTCCTTTCATGGGCCTCTTCAGTTTAGGGAACAAGAAAAAGTCACAGGTGAATAGGTAAAAATCGAAGACGATCCAAAACACGTGCAAGCAAAGCAGCTGTCAACAATTAAGTGAACATTCAAAATGACCGAGCTTGTCGGCATAAGTGAGAGACATGAGTACCAACATAACGCTACAAAAAAATCGAAATTCGATTACACGTAACCCGCGAAAATTCAAAATTCGCGATACTTTTTGAACACACCTCTCGTACAAGATAAAATCTACTTTTTCTTGTTTTTTTGGCTTGAACAGCAAAAATCAAGTTAAGCTGTCATCAAACTTGCTAATTGCAGCTTGTAAATAAAAAAGAAATAAAAAAAATAAATTAAATTAAAAAAGCAACATAAAAACTTGATTTAAATTATCTAATGAACATAATAGTTTTTTGTCAAATATTTCATATGCAAATTTGATAATATATTGTATATAACTGATATATATTTTTCACACTTTGACTTTGCAAGCTAACAAAAAACAGTCGAAAACGTTGAAAACTGAAACGGAAATAATTTAATAATATGTTAAAGTTCTGCTTAGCTTTAATTGATCAGCATGTTTATATATTGCTATTAGTTGTTATTGTCTGAGAATAATTTGCAACTATATATTTAATTTTAGATCCTAAAAAAGTAAACGCTAAAAACAAGAACACATTTATGGTTTGATAATGTTCGCTTCCCATTTTATGTGTATATTTTTTGTTAACATTATTTTTTATGTATAATAGTTTACAAGGTTTTGTCGACTTTATTTACAGGTCGACGAACTAAACCAAACCACACTCGTACAAAGGAACAAAAATAGATCTAAAAACAAAAGCATACGAAAAAACAAAAATCGAAACAATAAACGTCTTAACTGGTTTTTATATAAATATTGTGTTTGTGAAATTTATTTATTGAACAAAATAGCAATAGTAGATAGAGCTAGAGATAGAAATAGAGATACAGATAGAGATAGAGACAGAGATAGAAATAGACATAGAAATAATCATGTTCATGTTCGTTATACAGAAACCTTGATATGGAAAAACTGTTTTATTTATTTAAGAATTATCAGAGCTACAAACTTAAACACACACAGACAGACAGACAGAGTACGTACTACTACATAAGCGTATGTATGTATGTATATATATATATATATATATATATATATGTGTGTGTGTGCGTGTGTATAATATGTACATAAAGTATAATAAACGCGATCTGCTGCGATCTCATGTTTCCAACTAGTAGTCAAGAGTAATCCAACGACTTGCTCCATAAACACAAAACACAAAAAGCAACAACAAACTCGTAATAAAAATTATTGTTATTAAAAAACCAAAATGAAAGAAAATAATGAATAATGAGAAAAATGCAAAAATGAATAAAATGAATTAAAACGTATAACGTATAACGAATAACGAATAACGCATACAACTAACCCGTTGAAATTGAGCAGGCAAAATAAAAAAAACCAGAAAAACATTTCACATTCAGGAAAAACTACAGAAAAATTATTAAAAAAAAAAAAAATGAAAAAGAAAAAAATACATGAATGGAATGGAATAAAATCAAAGCACAGCAGCCGCAGCCGCAGCCGCAACCGATGACGGTGAACGGAGGAATCGAGGAGTACAGTAAAAAAAAAAAAAAAAAGAGTTCCCGTCGTCGCCGTCCACTGCTGCTCCGGCGTCTTCGTCCCGCCCCATTGGGAGCCAACGAACGTCTAAGCCGACTAAGTGAATGAGTCCCGCATGCCGAGGAGAGTGCGCAACAGCAGCGAACGAGCGAACGAGAGAGCGAACGAGCGAGAGCGGAACAGCGATACATAAAGAGAGAGAGAGAGAGAGAGAGAGAGAGAGAGAGAGAGAGACAGAGAGCGCAGTTAACTGTGCGAGAGAGCGTCGCTGAAGAAGAAGCAGCAGCAGCAGCAGAAAAAAAATAAAATAAACACGGCACAAAATTGTAAAAGAAAAATTTATGGAATTAAACCAAACATATGAATTATACATTCACATATGAAATAACCCAGGCATGTGCATACATATGTGTGTGTGTACGTGAGAGAGACGGAGAGCGACAACAAACAAAAGAAGAAGAAAAATTAAGCAGGCAATCACAAACGGCAAACGGTAAATTATTTTACAAAAGCAGCAAACGAAAGAAAACTAAATACAAGAAACCAGAAACAGCAGAAATTCCATATATAAAAAAGAAAAAACAACAAACACACACAGACACAGCCACAAACAATATACCAAAAATATGATTCCTTCTCTGAAAACCGTATAAGCCCAATGTAGTATAATTCATCGTTTATACAGCTGCGGTCAAAATATGAGTAGTAGCTGCTTCGTGCACTGCATTTACTCGATACTTTTATAATCCCTTCGATTCCTTTCACAATTTTACTCTTCGCTATATCTCCTCCTTATACTTCTTTATCAATTTTACTTTGCTTATCTTCCAAGTCTCGGTTGAAAATAGTTAAAATATATCAAACTGATCGAGTTGTTTTTTTTTTTATATCTTATTTCCTTATCTAAAATCATTCCATAAAAATATGACTAATTTTATGGTGATAAAATGAGGCGTGGCTAACGTTCCACTGCCGAAAATGGAGAATTCTTAATTTAATTCTGACAAACAACAAATAGTTGGTTGCTCATCGCCGAATGGTTTAAAATACTTTTTACAATCGAAACTTCTCTGGAAAACGATGATGAAACATGATATTCTCAGAAATATCTATTGAACTTAGTTTGAGAAACAGAAGGTGCGAACTATTCTTAAATGATCTTATTATTATAAATAGAAACCTTTACCATCTGGCAACTAGTGCTAAAACTGACAATAAATAAGCAGACTCCAAAAACATATTGCAAAAAAGTTTACTGTCTAAAAAGAATATTTTTGGATTGAGCAATGAAGAAATTGAGGAACATTCTTCTTTTTGTTTTCGATTGTTACACAGTTGAATCAATATTATATTATTATATATTGGCTAATAGGAATCTCGGATCGACACCTATATGTTATAATAGTATAATATGTGACTAATGAGATGCCATTGATTTGGACACTGCAATAGGACAACGATTCAAAGTACACCAAGTAAAGTTTCTAGAGATCCCAAATCTCAACTCGATTGAGAATTTGTAAAGATTGTTTTGGGAGACTTTGACATCGATTTCTCCAGAAATTGGACAGATTATTTCTAATTTCCATACATACACAACTAATTTTTAGCCACTGGAAGACCTCACAAAGTTCCATTACTATTCAGCTACTATTATTTTTATCGGCTTATTTGTGATCAATTTAAACACTATTTAAATAGAATTTTTATAATTGTTTTGTTTTTTAACATTTGCCAAAATATAGTTGTGCACAGCTATTTTGTTGACCGCAGCTGTATATATATATATATATATATAAACTAACCGAGCTGAACTCAACTGAAACTGATCCAAAGAAATAAACAAACAAATAAGACAAACAAAAAAATAAACACACAAAAGCAAACGAAACGAAGCGTTTTTTTTTTTTCTTTTTTAATGTCAGTTACTGTGAAAAAGACAACAACAAAAAAGAGAAAAAACATAAAAAAGAAACAACAAATGTTGTGAATTGAGTCTATTCTATGAAATATGTTAATATATAAGTAGGTATATATCTGAACAAATATCCGTACATAGTTGAATACATAACACTTTGGGGAGAAACTTCTTCATATCAGCAGCTTCTCCTGCTTCTTCTTTTTCTTCTTCGCATATTACAAATAAATCGCAGGAGCGAACTTAAATCGCAAATGTTGCCAGTGGAATGGCTCTGCATTTTAAATGTTGCCAATGATTGCCAGCTGCCATATTCTATTTATAGTCTTATTGAACTTTAATTTCGATGAGTTTCGCGGCCTGTGAGTGCTAAACAGCATTTATAATAGCCGTATCTCAAAACAAAATCTAATATAAAACTCAAGCAATTACGCGACTTTGTAAAAATGTTTATATTTTCATTTTGTTACAGTCTACAAATATTTTAGTTGTAAATAATCAATGTACATGAAGCGAGTCGAAGGTCTAAAAACCTAAACAAGGATTCTTGTCGTATATCTTTTAATTATTATATTTATTCCTTAATTGTTTTATTTTTGAATTTCGAGACTTGGATTTATTTCGAGCAAAAACAAATCTCGTGAAATTATATAACCAGCTCTTTCTCAAATGGGAAATGTACTCATTGTTAAAGTGTTGTTAAATTCCATATTCCCAATATTTAGTCTTATATATAAAGTTTGAGGTTAAATTGGATCTGTTTCACAAACAAAACTCATAGTTGGAAAATCATCTTTCTGACTGCTGTGAATAATGAGTATTGGAATTTAACAACAGATATGTTTTGTATGACAGTTTTATAAGATTTTTTGAATATAATATGTGTAATACTTTTGCTAGGCAATTGTTATATCTGTTAAGACTTGTAAAAACTACTTTTTCGACCTTATTAAATTGTTTCAAAGTTTCAAAATTCAAAAAGTGATACTGAACTGATTGATTGGGGGAGGGGTCTGGTGTCTTACCATAACATTAACATCTGATTAGGGGTGGGGTTGGGTGGGGAGTGGGGGGTTTCTTACCTTGACATCAGCCAATGTGGTGATCTTTTGCCAAAGCGAATCCTCGCCGAATATGGAAATCATTTGCATTGAGCTTGAGTTTGTGTGCGATGTGATGCAAATGCGACATAATTGCGGATTGCATATCTCGGCGTCCATTTTGGAGGAGGTGAACCGAATCCGAAGAATCCGCCACGAATCACAAGCACGAGTTCAAATTGCAATCGCAGATGGAGATGGATATGAATATGGAGTTGGAGTTGGGAACGGAGTCCGACAACTGGATGTGAATGCTGGACGAGAAGGAGGCGAAGGCGTTGGTGGAGGAGGCGTGTAAGCAGCCAGCCGGCCAGCCAGCTAGCTGCATGCCAGTTCTTCTCCTTAACGGGCGTCTCGCTCCCGTTAGTTAGCCGCGCTCCCGCTGCGACGACATCGGCGCGGGCACGGAATCGGAGTCCTTCCTGCCGCAAAGCAAAACAGCAAAACAGGCAAAAAAAAAAAAAAAAAATACGAAGCGCAACAAGTGGCACGCTACAAATTCGCCGTGTAGAGTTCGAGTGTGTTCTCGAGATGTGTTTGTTGTTTTCCTTTTTTTTTTTTTTTTGTCTTTGTATTTATTTATTTAGTTTATTATATTTTTATTCCGGGGGAAAAAAATCAACGACGGAAAAATAGTCACGCGGTTGAAGTGGCGGCGATTTGTGTACTGAAAATGAATACAGAGAACAAGAAACTATTTATTAATAATGAGAGAGTCGGAGAAATATGTATGAAAAATACATACGACGAACACAAAAAACAAACGTAGACGAAAACTAAATAAATAAAAGTAAGAAAAGAAGGAAAAAAATTGGAATTCAAGAAAATAAAAACACGCATACAATAAAAACACACACACACACATAAGCAAACAAGCAACAACAACAACACCCCCTCCCCCCTCCACCTTCCAGGGCCCCTCTTTGTCACCTTCAAGCTACCCAATCTATATATGAGACTCGAGCGTTTTTATTATTGTGTAGATTCAAAAAACAACAACAACGGTAATACAATTCTTACTGTCGTAGCCACACACAAAGATACGAACTTGATACACACACACACACATGCACGAGCGCAAACGAAAATAAAATTACACAAAAGAAAACAAGTCAAAACTAAAAAAAAAAAAAAAAAAAAAACTTAAAAACATGCACACACACACAGAGAGAGGGAGACGGAGAGAGACAGTGAGAAGCGAACAAATAAATAATAGCAAAAATCGTAACGAAACGAAATAATAAAATAAACTCTATGAGCCGGATGACTGCTACTAAAGCAGGGATGCGTTGAGCGTACGTGAAGGGGAAAGGAAAGGGGGTGAGGCGAGGTTAACCGCCACAGAAACTACAACGATAAATTTATGTGTTCTCTTGCGCCAGCTATCTTGCTCTCTCTCTCTCTCTCTCACTCTTCGTCTCCTCCCTCTCTCTTCGTACAGCACTCTTTGTATACATTGCCTTCGAAAAGGGTAAACAAGGATGGTCAAATGAGGAGTGAGTGGGAGTGCGAGTAGGAGGGGTGGGCTTGTGTGCAAGCTGGAAGCAGAAAAGTACGCAAACTACCAAGGGCAATGCATCCTCTGCTGAGAAGTGAATGCAAAACAGCTGCCCATTTTACCCAACTTACTACAAGCAAAACTTCTGCTGTTGCTGCTGCTGCTGCTGTGTACAAAGCTTGGCCAATAGATTCCAGTTAAGAAAGTTAGAGAATTTTATGTGAATTGCACATACAACATACAACCATAGAAATGCAAGCACGTACTTGTATATACATATATATATACATAAAGAAAATGCAAGCAATGTGAAAAAGACCCAACTAAAAATTCACTTGATAAAATTCCACCCAAAAATTACCCAAAAAAAACACGACGCAGACAAAATCTAAAATCCTTAACCCGATTCCAAATATACTACACATAATTAAAACACACACACACAGGCAATTTTCCAAGCAACTATTTGGAAATGTACTCGCTGATGATCGACACTAAAATGCCAATGCGTTTCCAATAGCTGTGCGCGGAATGTGAAATTCCTGTAGTCCAGTTCCAGATTCAGTTCCAATGACAACGCTTCTTGTACTATTCAAATGATGGAAATCAAGCACAACAACAAACACAGCAGCAGCAGCAATAACTGAGAGCAGAGAGCGAAAAAAAAACACGCACAGCAACAACAACAACAAAAACAGCAATTGCAAAGTCAATTTTGGATGCGATCGCTCGGTTCGCTGGGATCGCGATGAGAAGAAGCAGAATCAGAAGAAGAAGAAGGAAATCATAAGATCTGGAAAAACTGCAGTCAAGTCTCAAATAGTAGAAATAAGAACATGCAATAACTACGCGCAAACGTTTACATTGACTCACACACATACACACACACACACACGCATACAACATACAGTGAGCAGCAACGACCTGGAAACTGGAACTGAAAACCCAACCAATTTGCAATACATATTTGTACGACGAGTACTTGTACGACGACGACGACGGAGACATACAATGTACAATTCCCGTCGTCGTCTCTTATTTCTCGTCTGAATATAATAACTACAATATACACGTTAGTAGACTTACATGCATACATAACTACATATTTATGTGTGTATGCACATGTATGGAATATCTGTATAATTTATAAGCACACACACACATGTTTGCATTTATGCCCAGCCCGCATATGGTATATTCAATCGAAGACCCCTCACCACCCCCACGCCCCCTCGGTTGGCACCCTATTCCAGCCATTAGCATTCATTGTGTTGTCCAAGTCGAGTCTGCAGCTCAACTTTGAGTCTTTTGTTTAGAGTTTAAAATAAAATTAAATAAAATTGAAACCATAGTAAAGAAAAACAGCAACAGCAACGTCAGCGTCGACGCCAACGTCGACAGTGACGGCGACGGCGACGTCGACGTCTTTGGCAGCGTTGCTCGCGGTTAACAACATATGAGGAAATATTACAATTTACAACAACAAACAAGATTCGTACATGCGAGAAGAGAAGAGACGAGAAGAGTGCAGCATGGATAATACTAGTTGAAGACAAAGAGCGAGCAACAACAAAAACAGCAACCGCCGGCATCAGCTAAGAGCGTCAAATAACATAAGAGAGCGAGAGCGAGAGAGAGCCGAATGCTTTACAACTAAATAGTAATGGCAGAAAAGTCAAGAAACTCAACATTTGTCTGTTGTTGTTGTTGTTGTTGCTGCTGCTGTTGTTGTTATTGCTGCTGTGTGTGTGTGTGTGTGTTTTAATGTTGCTGGTGCTGTTGGCCCGTTTGTTGCTTTAGTTCTTTTCAGCGTGCTAAAATCGTAGTCGCAGCCAACTATTAAAGAAATAATAACAACAACAACATCAGCAGCAGCAGCAGCAGAGACGAGAAAAACAAATACTCGTTACTTACACTTACTATCCATATCCATACATATAACAACTCTACACACACTCAACAAGCAACTCTCTCAGCGTGCATGTGTGTGTGTGTGTGCACGTACATTTAATACTTAACTCAACTCTTGTCGTCGTCGTTGCTCTGCGTGCTTTAACTTTTTTATATATTTTTTTTTTCTTTTGCTATTGTACAGTTCTACAGAAAATTTATACAACGCACGGACGGTGAGTGGTGCTGCCCAGGCGCATAAGAAGGGGTGGGCGGTGGGCGGAGTACGTACAATTTAATATTTGTGAGCATATTTGCGGACAGCTAGCGAACATAACACGAACAACAACAACAGCAGCAACAAGAAGACCACGAAGAATAGGAGAAGGGAGTAGAAGAGGAAGAGCGCTGAAGACTTGGAAGAACACACATCGCTAAGAACGAAGACAAAGTTGGCGCACTGATAGATGAACACACACACATACACACGCACAGGCGTACATTGTTGCTTGGTATGTGTGTGTGTGTGTGTGCGCACTAGATAAATTTTAAACGCTGTCGTTGACTTAGAAAGTATATATTGAAAGAAATAGTACGCTTCTTCTTATACCCTGTGTACCCGATAGAATGCGCGAAAAAAAAGACAAGTTGTGCGCATATAGGAATTGTGTGTCTGTGTGTGTGTGTGATAGAAAGAGCCAATAGAGAAAAAGAATGGAAGAAGATGAAGACACAATCAAGAACAGCAACTTGAATGTTTCAACTCAGTTGCAGATGTATAATAATAATTACCATAAATGTAAGGTCAAATTATTTGTCTCTTAAATATATATATATATATTGTTTGGAAAGTGTATTTAATGGTCGGCGTGCCTTGTTTGTGAATTCAATTTGTAATCAATTGCAGACATCAAAAATTGCTTGACTTGTATTAAGTTTAGTGAAAGATTGATCTGTTTTTTTTCAGTGGGTGGATGTATATATATATATATATATATATATATATATATATATATATATATATATATACGTGTGTGTATGTATGTATGTGTGTGTGTGTGTGTGTGTGGGTGTGTGTGTGTGTAAAAGTGTGTGTAAGTGTGTGTGTGTGTGTGTGTGTGTGTGTGTGTGTGTGTGTGTGTGTGTGTGTGTGTGTGTGTGTGTGTGTGTGTGTGTGTGTGTGTGTGTGTGTGTGTGTGTGTGTGTGTGTGTGTGTGCACAGTTGTTGCTGTGCGTGGTAATTACATGCTCACGACAATGAGAGCCTCAACGTGGAACAATAATTTACATGTACTTGCTATAACAATGGGTCCGGAAGAAGAGATGTAAGCTTTGTGTGTGTGTGTGTGTGTGCATATATTTATTAAATTATAGGTGGGTGGAGATACAAAGTTGCATAGAGAGACAGACAGAGAGAGAGAGAGCAAGCGCGAGTGTTTGTTGGGGAAGTGGAAATTGAACACCTACAAAAAGTATAATTGCATGTGTGTGTGTGAGCATACAAAGATGTAAATGTATGTATGTATGTGTGTATATCATTAAAGACTCAACTTGATCCAACTGAAGATTGACAATCGCATCATGCGTTATGTGTGTGTGTGTAAATAGGTGTGGTCCCAAAACCAGAATTAAAACCAGGCAAAATGAGTTTAATAGCATGGCATATATATATTATATATATATACATATACATATATATATATATATATATATGTATGTATACACTTGTATATTGAATGATATTCAATCGCTAATCGGTTTAGAGTTGTAGCAATATTGTGTAAACATTTTCCGCGTAACAAACGAAAGTCATCAAAAATATTTGTATATATTTATTGTATACACGAAGCCAAAAGCAAAGTTCGGTTTTTGTTTCTCACAAAAATAAATAATTGAGAAATGCTTTAATTCTGTAGAAATCGAAAATGGATACAGCAAATGATGCAAATATTAAACCAAAAAAAAAAACAAGAAAAAAAGAGTTGCAAATAAATAAAGTAAATATAAAAGCATTTACTACACACACACGCAATGTATGTGTGTCGCAGGTGGGGGAGGGGGGATATCAAGAATGCGCTAAAGCCAGCCAAAAATAAACAATGCTGATAATGACGATTATGATAATTCCAATGTTGATGATGATGATGATGATTATGGCAACGACGAACGTGTAACCCACGTAGGAGGAGAATGCAAGGCAAGATAGATGCTAAAGCAGCCATCAGGCAGCAGAAGAAGTTAAGCCAGTAACAACGTGACAATCGACAGCATTGACGACTACCAAATACACTGTCTCTGTTTGCCGGACAAGAAGTTCTTTTAGAAGCGATGAGATTTCAAATATACTTTCACATATTTTGCATATATATAATTAGACTGGTAATATTTCGAATAGAGAACTCTTTGCAAATTTAAATTATTTAAGCAATGTGCCTGTGAAGCGTATACGCTCTTATGCGCTTTTGGAACAGAGTGTATTATGAAAAGCTAAGCAAGAACTGCACACAAGCAAAAGCTAAAGATGCGTGTGGGCGGTGGGTGTGCTTAAGTGAACGGAATGGAATGGAATGGAAAGGTAAAGAAGACGCCAGAAGCAGGAGCGAGACAAGCTGAGAAGTTGAGAAACCAAAACTAGACGAAAACTTGGCAATGGCGCAATGGCAGTGAAGATAAGCACAAAAACACACACACAAACACATAGAACGACAAAAATGGGAGAACTTGGCAAACTGGGAACTGGGAACAGAACGCAGCGCATAAAAAGTAGCAGGCGCATAGACAAGTTTATCACAGCAGGCAGGCAGCTTGGCACAGCCATAAATGATGCCAAAACCAAAACCAGCAAGTCCTCTCACCTATGCATGCACACATATCCAAATATATATATATATATAGATATAAATATATATATATAGATAGATATATGTATATATGCTGTGCAACTCTCCACCCAGTTCTCAGCCTCATCATCATTATTATCATCAGTGTTCGACGTCATTAATGCAACGCAATGCAAAGTTAAACCGCAAGTAAGAGCAAGAGAGATATTTTAAAAAAAGAAAACAACTACGTCAATAGCAAGTCGCACTTGAAATGCCCTAACCTAAATGTGACCCATAACAACAACAACAACGTTCAAGCAGCAGCAGCAGCAACAATGTAGAAGCATAGAAAGCTAACAAAACATACAAAAGAAAAACTATTTCACCACTTTTTTTCCTGCATTGCATTTCGTTCTTAGCTGAAAGGAAGGAGCGAGTGAGCAAGTGAGCAAGTCGCTGCTGCTGTTTGGGGCCTGGCTTGGGTTGCGGAGCGCGCAAATATTAAAAGAGCGGCGGATTTAGAGAAAGAGAGCGCAGCAAGAGCGCTTAATATACACGTGCAATAAGTGCAATTACCGCACTCACTGCTTCAACGTGCGAGCGAGAGAGTGATAGTGAGTATGTCTCGGTGTGTATGTGTGTGAGTGAGTGTCTTTGTGTGTGTGTGCGCCTGTGTTTGTGCAAGTTTTATAATTTTATGTAGTTTTTTTTTTAAATATTTTTTATTGCAAGCATTTGGTTTACTCTTAGCTATGAGTGTACATAATCACTTTGACATGCACGTTGTTGATAAGCCACAAAAAGGAAGAAGTAACTGAGATCTTATCTTTATAAAAATAAAAATATAATAATGCATATGCAGGTGTAAATAGTTATGTATGTATATGTCTATATACATACAGACGCACAGTGATTTGAGAAATTATTGACTCACATTTTTCTCACTTTTTCTTATGCAAATTATTTGTTTTTGTAAATAATAAACATTTATTATTTAATGCTGACTACATTCAAATTTATAATATTCGTATTAATATATATTATAAGAACTGCATTTTTTAACACCTTGTCTCGTGAATAACATTTTCGCATACATTTAACTCATTCCTCCAATTTTAATTTGCTCTGATTGGAATTTTTCTTGGGGTTTTCCTTAATCCATGCAATAAAGGTTCTATCTATCAATATTTGTTTGTATTTATTGTTTCAATTCGATATATCGAATATGGTGGGTAGCACCTGCTGGCAGCGTATTAAAAGCTTCGGTGTGACGCATTAAAAATTAAATACAAATAATAATGCTCCTTCTCGCTCTCGCTCTCTCTCTCTCTCGCGCTCTCTTTCTATCCTGCATATTACTTTTTATGCGTTCACACAAAACTTGAGAAGCGAAAAACAAAAACCGAACGACATTTTCTGTATACGCGCTGCAGTCACTGTTAGCGTCGCTGTCGCTGTCGCAGTTGCCGTTTGTTTGAACGCTGCACTTACTGTTGCTGTTGTTGTTATTTTATACGTTTTCTTACTGCACACATCTATTTTATTTTTTTCTTCATATGCATTTTCATGTGCGTGTCTATGTATGCTTGCCTGTGTGAGTGTGTGTTGCCTCCGATCAAATTTGTTGAATTGTTTATTTAGTACGCTGTTGTCGTTGTTTTTTTCACTTATTGTTATTATCGTTAGTTGCAGTTGCATTCGCTCTCAGCGCTGTAGCTGTTGTTGTTGTCGTCGTTATTGCTTTGCCTGCTCATTCGTGTACATTCCGTCATTTGCCGTCTCGTTCGTTTTTGGTATTTGTAAATTACATAAATTGTCTTGGACTATAAATTACGGGAAGATTATTATGGATTGCTGGTTTGGCTTTGCTTTGTGCATATATGTGTGTGTGTGTGAATATATGCATGTGTTGCTAGTGGTTGTTTTTGTTGCTGTTGGCTTGGTTTGGTTTTGGTTTTGGTTTTGGGTTTGCTGCTTGCATCGATGAAACGAACGCAATAACCACAACAACAACAACAATGTGTGTGTGTATTTTTTTTATACTTTTATAGAGATCTGCATTTAATGATACTCTGTTACAAACATGTACATGTGTGTGTGTGTGAGTCAGCGAGTTGAGGATGGAAAATGGATATGGTAATGTTAAATAGCAAGTTTTGCATGTGTCGTAAAATGCCAAGCGATGTTTTTGCTGCTGTTGCTGCTGTAGTTGTTGTTGCTGTTTTTGCTACCAGGCAGGCAGACAAAGGCAGGCCCAAAGGATCATTAAAAGAAAAAGAGAGACAACAAAATAAAAATGGCTAAATGTGCAAAAGCGGCAAATGTCTTTGAGAATGCGCCTTTCCGAGCTGTGCTCGTGTTTCTTTTTTATTTCTGCTGCTGCTGCGCAGCTAAATTTGCAGCAATTGGCAAATCTGCCAAATTCCAATCTAATTGGATCCACACATGTAAGCTACTTCTAATATATTCCAATTGGTAACTGTATTAGATTTGTGCTGTTCGTTGACAGCTGGGCGCTGATTAATCGATTTTATAAATCGATGCATGGCTAATTCAAAATGCTATTGAGTGTTCCAACAGTGTTCCAACACTGGCGTACGACGTAAGAAAGTTACAAGTCGGCAACAAGAAAGAATGAAAAGGCGAGGTCACTGTGCTGGAAAACACTAACTTTACATATACACTTACACTCACACACACACACACATGTACATGTTTGTAGAATGGATGCATTAGAGGTGGACGCGTATCGGTTTATTATTCACGACACGACACGAACACGATATTTTGGCAAAATTAACCACTTCACTTGGAAAAAAACAAATCTTTTAGCGCTAATGGGACTATTCAATTATATATTTGTATATATGTATTTTTAATGTTGATCAAAAAAGTATATTAATTTAAATTGAAAGTTTGCGTTCGTCTAGAATTTTACTATTTTAAATTGATAAAATTTAAAGTTCATTTAGAGTGCAACTGGAAATTTCTGACAATCATCAAATTTCACTTAATTGAATTTATACGTACGTATTTATGTATATATGCATGTGTGTTTATGTGTATGTGTACATATATGTATGTGTGTTTGTTTTAACCTGACGTTTTAGTTTTTATCATGTGGGTGATCAAATGCGCAAAGAGCAATAAAACAAATACAAATACAAACACATACACAAATACATAGACATCAAATTCTCTTCACATTTCTTGGGTATTATCAAAGTAATCTCTGCCTCTGCCTCTGTCGCATGCTAAAATACTTACACACACACACAGGCACTCACCTACAAAGACATACTGTCAGAGAGCGACCGCGCTGATTTAACGTAACTATTCCAGTGGCTCAGCTTAAGTGAGCATAGTTAATAGCAAACAACAATAAGAACTGGCGAAAGAGGCAAAAAGCAAATGCGAGGCAACAGCACCGGGGCCAAAACACACACACACACACACGCACGCGCGCACACAAACACACACGACAGCAGTAATAATAACAATAATAAATTGAAGAGTTAAACTAATAACGAAACATACACACATACAGATACATGCATACGCACACATACATGCATACATATGAATGTTCACAGTCATATCTATAACTCAGTATGGTGTTTGTATGTAAAGTAAACGTAACACACACGCACAAACAAGCATGCATATATACATACCTTTATTTAGTCGAAATTGCTATTTATTTTCTTCTTCTTCTGCTTTGGCGTGCCTATGGGTTTCTTGCTGCTGTTGTTGTTGTTGCTGTGATTGTTATTGTGGTTGTTGTTGTTGCTGTTTCTTTTTTACTTATTAGTTTTTCACACAAGCAGAATTAATTTGGAATGTGTAAAGTTGCCTTTTATTTTGATTGTTATTGTACATGTTCGTGTATTGTATATTTATTCATTTATTTTTTTCTTTTTCTTTCATTTATTTATTAATGTATAGTTATTTATTTATTTGAATGTAACCCATATGCAGTCGTTGAATTTTAAAAAGGAGGTCTATTTATGTGTGTATGTGTGTGTGTGCATGTAAATACACATTACATATTACATATGTGTATTTGTAATTTGATGTTATTTGCCGTTTTTTATTTTTATGCTTACATAAATCTCGTTGACAAATCGTTGATTGAATTTGTTCTTTTGCACCTGCTGCACATCGCCGAACTGCACTTTGTTTGGCCGTCAACAAAAAACAACAAAAAAAAAAACACATACACGAAAAAAAAATATTTATGATTAATAATAATGCACATAAAACACACTCAGTCGATTAATAAATTTCATTCAAAAATGTAAACACAATTCAAAATGCGCTGTTGTTGTTGTCGTCGTTACAGTTACTGAGTTGTTTTGAGTCAAACTACGCCAACTGCGACGCAGCAGCGCTAAACACAAGACGTCCGTTCACGGCAAATATCCAACAAGACAAAACAATATACAAAAAAAAGAAAAAAACAACAAAAAACATCACAGCACACGATGCATGAAATGCGCAAGGTGACGCTTTTCGCTAAGTATTCAGTGTCGATCTCTGAGAGCGTGCGCTTAGTGACGTCACGCTCTTTGAATTTTAAGATTTATTATTCACGTTGTAAAAACGCTGAATATGTTCCATATTTTTAAAAATGTTATCAAATACATAAATTTAAGAATTACATAATATATGTATTTGTTAAGTTGACATTGAGGAACTATATATTTATGATGTCATACTTAATAAGCTCTTTGCGTTACCTTTTAAATGTTGAGCTGTTA
This sequence comes from Drosophila basisetae, assembly GCA_035041595.1. NCBI lineage: Eukaryota > Metazoa > Arthropoda > Insecta > Diptera > Drosophilidae > Drosophila > Drosophila basisetae. Next base: position 9,273,767 of record JAWNLB010000174.1, on the reverse strand, counting down.
CATTATGTTACTGTTAGCTCGCTGTTATATTCAAACATTACCAACATATATATCGATAACTGAACAATGCTCATTGTAAAACGATAACTATTTTCCACAAAAGCAAAATTTGAGGCTCGATAACACGATAACGACTGTTGCCTTAACAGATTCTGTTAAAGTAATTTGTCAGAAAATGAATTAATTTCCGCAACAAACAATTATGGTTTAAGTTAGCTTGGTAAAGTATACATAAATATAGCCATTAACATATGACAAATTTGATATTTCAATAATTAACTAACTGACCAATTTAACATTGGTGTTTAGTTAAAAAAATATCGTATTTATTTATATAAATGCCATTAGTTGACTTAATATATAAATAATATGTGAGGTATAAATAATTTCAAATTAACTTAAATCCAAGTTTAAAAAATAAATAAATAAATGGTAATCGATTACGGTTGCCCATGCAGCGCTGCGTGCCAATGTCTGCACTGCAACCGTGCCGGCTACATTTTGACAATTGGAAAAAAAACCTGGAAGTCACTGAGCGCCAGAGAGAGCGAAATGAGCGAAATAAGCTTCCATGCGAAATACTGGTGCATGCGTGTTTGTGTGTACGTGTGCACGTACCAAGTTTATCGTGGAATCACTTCCAATACAATTTGGAAGTTTTTTTTTCCATATTGATTAGTTATGTCGCTTTTGTTGTTTACTCGCTACATTTTTTTGCCCAGTTAAATTGTGTGTGCTGTGTGCCAAAAAACGCGGCAAAAAAAAATCGCAAAAAAAAAAACGCCCACAACAAAAACACAAATTAACCCAAAACACAAGCAAAAGCGGAGAAAAATTGGTTAGCAGAAAACGCGAAAAGAAGGAAAACGCCAAACGGCAATCGATAGGCGCAAAAACCAAATCGCTGTCGCAGCGATCTCAAAACAAAAACGGAACATAAATAAATAAATAAAAATAACCGAAAAAAGACAATAACAAGAAGAAGAACAACGGCAAAGAGCAGAGCACCCACCACCACCAATCCAATGTCCGCGGGTGTGGGTGGCGGCGGAGGTAGCATAACCACAGAACATCACAGCCGTTTATATTTCCTCAATTCGCCAACGGCGCCGCTGAGCGCCGCCCGCTCCGATCCGTTCTTCATCAAGCCCGAATATCTCAACTATGAGAATCCCATGCACCATCTGTATCCGAGCAACCGGGGCCTCATAGAGTACAACAACTATACGACAACAGTTGCCGCTGCCGCTGCTGCTAGTGCGAGTACAGGTGCTGCTGCTGCTGCTGCCGCTGCTGCTGCTGCTGCTGCGGCGACAGCGACTGCTGCCGCTGCCAACGCCGCCGCTGCGAACGCTGCTGCATCGTCCGTTTCTGGCGCTGTTACCAGCAGTACCGCCAATAACAGTACCAGCAATAACAGTAACAATAACAATAACAGTGAGAATAGTTTTCAACATTCACAGCAACAACAACATCCCCAGCAACAGCAGCAGCAACAACAGCATCCACAGCAGCAGCAACAACAACATCAACAGCAGCAGCAACAACAACATTCGCAACATCCGCAACAGCAACAACATCCGCAGCAACAGCATCCGCAACAACAACAACATCCGCTGCATCATCATTTGTCGATTGGGCCGCAGTCGTCGCGGGCGCAGAAAGCAGCGCGTCGACGCAGCAACGAATCGTTGGAAGCGCGCGAACGTCGACTGGAACGGAACGCGGCGAGAATGCGAGACAAGCGATCAAAGGAATCGGACGCCGAATATCGGATGCGACTCGCCAAGAATGCCGAAGCGAATCGTGTGCGGCGCCAAAACGAAAATGAAGTACAAAGAACCCTAAGACTGATGAAGAACGCCGCCCGACAGCGACTGCGACGCGCCAGCGAATCGAACGATGAGCGCAAAAAGCGTTTGGCCAAAGCCGCCGAAAGGATGCGCGTCTCGCGCGCCAGTGTGCCCAAGGTGATTAAGCCGCCGCTCGAGGATCGCCTCAAGGGTTACTAAGACCCAGCATCAGACTCCAATCAGCGAGTGTAGTGCGTAACTTGTGGAGCTGGCTCCAGCAAGTACCGGAAAGTGCATCCAATCAGACACACACACCCCGAACACACACACACTGACACTCACACACATACCCCTATGCAGACAAGGGAGCGAGACAGAGAGAGGGAGTAAAATATAACAGCATCTAATCAAAGGTATATCTAATCAGAAACCTAGCTTCCAAGTAAACACAAAACAGACCGAATCTAATCAGGAGTAAAAATATCTAATCAGAAACATGGAAGCCATTGCGTAAACGGAAACGCAGCAATGCAAAAGAAGAAGCATCAATTTGTGCGGGCGTACAAGAAATCTGCATTAAAAAGAAGAAGAATGCATGTATGACACACACACACACACGCACACAAACATTTGCATGTATGTGTGTGTGGGGAGCAACGTCGTCGTTTTAGACAGCAAAAAAACAAAAGGAAACGAATGAAAGAAGAAAAAACATCTATAAATAATACATATATATATATATATATATACATATACATATATATATATATATATAATGAAAACACATATGCATATATAACAATTACATACAGAGAAACGGGCAAAGAAGAACAACAACAGCAAAAGGAAAGGCGCCTAAAAAAGGATGTGCCCCAAAATTAAAAGAGAAAAGAAAATAAAAAAAAGCAACAAGCAGCTATAAATAATAATTATAATAACTATAATAATAATGATTATCATAACAATAACAATGATGAATGGATAAATGACACTTTTTTTTCTGGAGCTAGCAAAGTGTCGGCAATTTTTTTTTAAGTTAAAATTTAAACAAAGATGAAGTTAAAAAAAAACAAAAAAAAAGTATTTTTATAATGCATGCATTATATTCGTACGATATATATAAATATAAATATATATATATAGTTATATATACACAAAACACAGAATATTATAATATACATAGATTCACACACACACACACACATAGGAAATAGTCAAGTGTAAATGTATGCACGTCACTTAGCACACACACAGACAGACACACGCACACATGTGAGAGATACACACACATGTGGTGGAGGAAAGAAGCAGAACGAGCGAAAAACCCCCCAAAGGCAATAGTTAACTTCATCCCCATATGTACACACACACAAACACACGCACATTTGCTCACATATATGCATATGCTTGCATGTGTGTGTGTGTGTTGCTGTGGTTAAATTTTTTAACAGTGTTTGCATCCAAACGGAATTTGCATTCTTTCAATCAGCAATTGCCGTTATTTCGCTGCAACAGGTGGCGACATCTGGCGGTCAGTTGTTCAACTTGCCTCCCAAAAAACCAATTTTAAGCGCAATTTGAACAATTCCGCCAAAAGTGCAGCAACAAATTGTCCCACTGTGCATGTGTGTGTGTTCATGTGTGAGTGTCTTTCCCATGCTGTAATAAAAAGGCGCGAGTAGACACGAATCCTTTCTCACCAGCAATCCACACAGGATTATGTGTATACACACACTCTCACACACACACGCACACATACACATATGCTATAGTAACATTGAAAGCCTCACGCCCCCACCCCCACCCCCTCACAGAACCCAATCAGAAAATAAATCACGCACCCTAACAAAGAACAAAACCCAACAATAAATGAGCAAATTAACAAAAAAAAAAACTAAAAATATAAAAACGAAAAAAAAAACGAAAAAATACAAAATATATATATTAAACGTACCACTTAAGTTCTAGTCGAAATTTCAAATTGTTTTTTCTTACTCTTTTTACCCAGCCCTCCCATTATATTGTTTTGATGTAAAATTATGACATATACATTTTATGTAATTGTAATATTCTATGTACACTAAAAAAAAAAGAAAACACACACTCAAACAAAAAAGAAACAAAAAAAAACAACACAAAAGCAAACGAAAAACAAAATGAATACTTGAATAAAGTTGCATTCACAATTTTTAAATGGCGCGCTCGTTTTAATTGTTATTGGAAACACTCGAAAAGTGTTTTTAGCTTATGTTAAACAGAATTCAAATGTTGCCACCCATTGTGTGATACATCGAAATCGATCATATCTCAAACAGCATGGCGCGCAGTTATCGAAATGGGTATCCGCCTATCAAAAGTGCGAACAATGCTATCGATAGCATTGCAATGGAAGTGGAGTCTATCGCTGATGCTACATGTATACATACACACACGTAAACATCCAGTTGCCTTCCAATTTCCAGTTGTATTTATTTTTTAATGTGTTGTTGTGTGCGTTGGTACAGAAAACCGCGGAGCATTTTGCTAGGTGGAGAATTTAGCGCGTTTTTTTTGTTGTTTCATTTCTCAAAAACAAACACAATTATTTCAACAATTTGCGCGCGTACAATTTGAGAGATAAATATGTGGAACGTCATGCCTGAATATGGACAAAATGCAGCTTTTAATTAATATGCACACAGTGAAATAATGTACATTTAAAGAGGCGAGTGCAGAAATAGCCGACAATTTTCGAGCGGCAAAACGGAATATAAAAATAAATGAACAAATTGCAGCTGATGCAACAATTGTGAGAGAATCGCTTTCAAATTTTTTATAAAAGGACAACATACATATGTATGTATGTATGTATTTGATACACACTTACATACACTTGCGTTTGCATATATATATATAGACACCGCCGCTTGTGTGTGCGTGTATGAGTGAGTCGTGAACGTCTGCTTGTGTGTGTGTACATATAATCATGTGAAAAATCGATTGGAAGTGACTGGAAGCGCCGTATAGTCATTGGAAGACACACAGTGGCGGCGGCAGTAGCGGCGCCAATTGTCATTTACTATCAAGCAAGAAGAAGAAACGTGCGCACGCACCGAAAGTAGCCACAGCAAAAAATAAAAAGAAAAAAACAGAAAAAAGAAACGATTAAAAATGAAAATAAAGTAAAGCACGCAACGTCAACTCTTGCACTGTCCCTATATATATACATATATATATATATAAACCAAAAAGAAAAGCAGACACGAACAACAACAACAACAGCAAACAATAAGCGCGCAACTGGCAACTGGGAGCAGACTGTAGTAAAAGGTGCGCAATTCGTTGTTTTAGCTGAGACACAAACCGTACGTTTTTTTTTTTTTTTTTTACTTGAATTCTGTTTTGTTGCCATCTGTGTTTGAATGATTTTTGACATTTGCATGTGCAGGCGGCGCGAGACGACACTAGCAAGAGGAAGCAGAGCACAAAAAAGAAGGCGACAACAGCAGCAGCAGGGGAAAATAGCTGAGGCAGCAACTATCAACATATTTAGAAGCATATTGCAAATTGATTGACATGGTATAAAAAAAAGAAGGGCGATGCGCAAAACAGAAACCCAAAACAGCAGCAGAAGCAGCAATCAACGACCAACGAGAGAGCAGCGACGGTAAGCGAGAGACCGATAAAGAGCAAGAAAGAAAGAGAGAGAATAGCATCAGTAGCAGCATCAGCAGCAGCCAAAAGTTGTTAAAAACGAAAACGCACCAAAAAAAGAAAATATTTATATATATATAAATATATATGCATTACACGGACCGAGAATTAGCGAGACATTAGCCGTATGCATGTGTGTGCCTATGTGTGTGTGTGTGGATGTGCGTGCATGTACAGCGATAACGATTACGATAAACGATATTTAGGCGCATTTCTTTTTATATAACTACTACCAACGACGAACCACAAATTGCGAAGCAGCAAACAATAACAAAAAACGAGAACGCAACGAGAACGGCTGTTAAATGCGGCGACCAAAACGCCAACGTCTTTGTCGCCCGAGCAGCAGAAGTAGCAGCAACAGTTATCGATATTATCAAGAGCAGCAGGATATCGCTGATTGTTGACTGGAAGTGACAGTGGAAGTGGAAGTGGCAGCGGCACTGGCAGCGCCAGTGGAAGTGCCTTGCTGACTGTTTATCGTTCGTTATTGTGTATTGTGTATATCGGTCAAGAAGCAAGCAGGCGACGATCAAGCAACGATTTGACGACAATTTCGATTGTTGTTCAGGCTTTGCCAAATAATGGAACCAGATCCCAATGGGATAAAGATAGAGCCGACACTTGACCATCATCAGCAGCAGCAGCAGCAACAATACGCGACACATGTGCTGGCAATAAATGGTTCAAATGCGCGCCTTCTTATCGACCATCCGTCAGCGTTGTTGGTACCATTGTCGACCCATCAACAGCAACAGTTGCAGCTGCAACAGCAGCAACAGCAGCAGCAACAACAGTTTCAGCAACAGCAGCAGCAACATCATCACCTACAACAGCAACAACAACAACAGCAGCAACAACAGCAGCAGCAGCAACAGCAGCAGCAGCAACAACAATTTCATCAGCAACAATTGCAAATAACATTACCCGCTTATTCACAGCCACTCTCGTTGAAGCAACAGCCGCCGCCAACACCACTGGGACCCGCCTCCAGCGTCAGCTCGACCAACACACAACAGCAGCAGCAGCAACAGCAATCACAGCAGCAGCAACAACAACACCAGCATCACCATCATCATCAGCAGAGGTGGAACGAGAGCCCCGAGGCACGCCAACGCCGTTTGGCCCGCAATGCTGAGAGGATGCGCGAGCGGCGACAGCGTGAAAGCGAAGACGAATACCGCAAGCGTTTACTGCGTAATGCGGAGGCGAATCGCCAGCGACGGCAAAACGAATCCGACCTGGAGCGAGCAATGCGTTTGGTGCGCAATGCGGCGCGTCAGCGCCTACGACGCGCGATGGAATCACCCGATCAGCGGCTGAAGCGACTCTCCAAGCTGGCCGAACGCATGAGGATGTATCGTGCCAGCGAAACGGCCGATCAGCGCAAGATCCGATTGGCTGAGATGGCGGCGCGTGCGCGTCAGCGCATCGCCAGCGAATCGGTGGAGGAGCGCAAGGAAAGACTGAGAAAGCTGAACGACTATGCGAAAAAGGTCAGAGAAAAGAAAAAGATTTACAAACAGGTGCAGGTGCATGCAGGCGTGCCACTGAATTCGTCGTCGTCTTCATCGACCAATTCGACCAATTCCAATTCACTGACCGCGCAGCCGCAGCAGCAGCAGGTGCTTGCCGTGGCAACAGCAGCAGCAGCAGCAGCTGCTGCCGCCGCCGCCGCAGCAGCTGCAACCGCATCCACCGTAGCTGGTCCAGCCAATTGTAATAATGAGCATACTATTAATTTAAATCAGGCAAACGTCTCGTCAGCGCCTGCAACCAGTAGCAGCAATAGCAGCAGCAACAACAACAACACAACGACAGCAGCAGCGGCAGCAGCAACCGTTGCCAGCGACGGGCAGCAGCAACAGCATCTGGTGACAGCCGCTCCAGCGGCTGCCTATCAACAGCATCAGGCCATCGAGTATATGGGCCAAAATATGTTTATAGCGCCCGGCATGCTGCGACCGACAATGCAGCTCAAACAGGAGCCCCAACAGCAGCAGCAACAACAGCAGCAGCAACAGCAGCAGCAACAACAGCAGCAACAACTACAACTCCAGCAACAGCAGCAACAGCAACAGCCACGTTATTCGCTGGGCGCCCAGCAGCTAATCGATGGCGTTGCCGGCGGCAGCGGTGCAGCCGAAGCGGGCAGCATATTTGTGCAACAGATCTATGGCGAGGAGCCGGGCAAAACTGGTAAATTGCTGCAGACGCATATGCCGCACTTTAGCATTGCCAATCAGCTCGAGTTCTATAAGCAGAAATACGCCAATATGGTGGAACTTCAGGTGCGTATGCAGACCACAACGCCAGACTAGCCAGAGATCAGAGCCAGTGCCAGTTGCCAGTTGCCAGTTGCCAGAGAATCATTACCAGAACCAGAGCCAGAGATCAGAGCCAGTGCCAGTGCCAGAGAGATTAGCCAGTGGCGCGCGCATCCACAAACAAAACAAAAAGAGACAAAAACAGACAAGATGAGCAGAGAAGATCACAAAAAAGAAAGAAGAAAAAAGAAAGAGAAGCAAACCAAATTTAAAAAAAAAGAAACAAAAACCAATTAGAAAAAAAAATGTAATTTTTGTTTTCTTTTATATATTTTATTAGAAGATTTGAAGACGTAAACGGGATAAGCAAGACACAAATTAAGAAATCAAATTTTCAAACATGTAAAAAATTAAAAAAAAAAAAATTGAAACTCAACTCATATATATATCAAAATATAGAAATCTGAAATCTGAAAGCTAGTTAAAATTCTATTTTTGTAATGCCCCAAAAACGTCTCCAGATGTGTCTTCAATTCATGCAAAAGAACCAGATGAAAATTTGTCTCTTTCTATCAGTCAGTCTGTCTTACTTGCCAATATGGTATCTATATATATATATATATATATATATATATATATATATAGCAATTACATCAGTAATTTTTAACGATACCGGAACAATTCTTAGGGTTATTATTTTTATTTTTTTAGAATAGCTTAAAAATAGTTTTGTTCTGGATTCTTTTAGAGCACAATTTTAGTTTAATTTAACGAAAAGTTGCAGTTAGATTCAGCTTGCACACATAGTATATATATACATGATATACGAGGTGTGTTCAAAAAGTATCGCGAATTTTGTGTTTTTCAGATATTATTTATTTATTCATGAATATCTATTTTGGCCCCTTCAAAGTAATCCCCATGAGATATTATACACTTGTGCCAACGGTTTTTCCAATCTTCGAAGCACTTCAAAAAATCATTTTTTTTTATCTTGTTCAGCTCCTCCTTCGATCCCGTCTTTATCTCGTCAAGCGTAGCGTAACGTCGTCCTTTCATGGGCCTCTTCAGTTTAGGGAACAAGAAAAAGTCACAGGTGAATAGGTAAAAATCGAAGACGATCCAAAACACGTGCAAGCAAAGCAGCTGTCAACAATTAAGTGAACATTCAAAATGGCCGAGCTTGTCGGCATAAGTGAGAGACATGAGTACCAACATAACGCTACAAAAAAATCGAAATTCGATTATACGTAACCCGCGAAAATTCAAAATTCGCGATACTTTTTGAACACACCTCGTATGATATACAGATACCCATAAATTGTAGCCCAAGAAGCAGAAGAAATATAGTTTTTTGGAAAAACAGTTTCGAAAACGCAAAAAAGAAACAAATCAAATATTCGAAATTCTTATAGAAGTTGTACTGTCAACGATTAATAATTGTCTGTTTATGTTTTTTGTTGTTGTTGTGTGTTTGTTTTTTTTTTTAATTCTCGAGAAGATTTAGCTCGTGAAGCTCTTCCTGGAAACATAACCTGACACATAAAATTCTTTCTTTTTTTGGGTGTCCGATTTGGATGTGGCGCCTGCAGTCCGGCAACGAGACGACCGATAACAGCGGGTCTGTTACACTGGGCCAGAACGAGGCCAAGGTGATTGTGGCCGCCGCCGGGGAGCAGCAGAAGGCGCTTAAGCAGCTTGGACAGGCGGCGACGACGACAACGACCCAGCTATACAATCAGCTACCGTATCTGGCCACCTTCCCGGCAACGGCCAATAGCAGTGGCGGCACCACTGGCACCGGCACAGTTACTGTAACCGGCGGCGTCGGTGGTGGCGGTGGCACAAGTGGCGCCAATGGCACCGCAACAACCGCCTATTATCCCATGTATCACAATGGCTTCCAGTTGGGCATTGGGCCGAACACAGTGCCGCCGCCGTTTACGCCCGTGCATTTTACGAACGCCAGCGGCGGCAGCAGTCCGACAACAGCGACCGGCCAATATAATCTATTGACGGCGGCGCCGACGGGAACAAATCCCACGCTGACTGTCACCGGACTGGACCAACAGTCCCAGCAACAGCAGCAGCAACAGCAGCAGCAACAACAGTCCCAGCAACAGCAACAGCAGCAGCAGCTGGTCCAAGAGTTCCCCAAAGTTGGGCGGGGAAGGCCGCGCAAGAACAACCTGCTCAGTGGTAAGGATGAGCATCTGAAGACCAATACGCTGCTGGAGCAGGAGATCAATCAAATGCTAGCCGCGCCGCATTTAACGCATCGGCGCGGTCGACCCTCGTCCGTGGAGCATCTCCATCATCAGATCCATGCACATTCCACGGCCGATGGTGATGGCATCGTGCATCAGCAGATGTCAACGTCGCGACGCAGTGGCGCCAACAAATACGAAACGGAGGAGGAGAAACGCATCCGTTTGGACAAAATGGCAGCACATCAGCGGGCGGTGCGTGCGAATGAGTCGCCCGAACAGCGAACGATCCGATTGCAGAAGCTGTCGGAACGAGCGCGTCTCATGCGTGCCCAAATCCGGGCCACCGAGAACATTGAGGAGCGCAAGGAGCGCCTGTCCAAACAGGCCGAGTATGCGCGACTGCGGCGGATGCGCAGTCATACGCCACGTCGGAGCAGCAGCGCCAGCACCGAGTTTCATGCCAAAACCGAGGAGGAGGAGGAGGAGACAGCTGAACAGTTGTATGACAATGATACCGATACTGGCGGCGATAGTTTTGCCGTCAAGACGGACACCTCCCAACTGGATGGCGATGCGTCCAATGATCAGCAGCAACTTGCCGCACAGCTCCAGCTCCAGCAACATGACCTCCAACAGATGGCCGGCAGCCTACAAGCGCAGCCGCATCACGATGCGATTGTCATCAATCAGCAGCAGCAGCAGCAGCAGCAACAGCAGCAACAACGTCTAGTTAGCCTCAGTCAGCATCAGCAGCAGCAGGGCTACAGCAAGCTGCAGACGACGACAGCAGCTGGCGGAAGCACTGGCGGTGGCGGTACCGGTGGTGGTGGTGGAGGTGCTGGCAACGGAGCACCTGAGAATAATGATATGCTTAAGATACTTGAACCGATCATTGTCATGAAGACCAAATGAGTAACGCAAAAGCGCCGCAGGGGGCCAACACATCATCATCATCATCATCAACATCATCATCATCATCATCAACGGTAGACAATGCCAGATATAGCCGATATATATATATATATATATATATAAGAATATATATATGTGCTTATGTTTTGGGCTATTGTTGGCGCTAGAGATTCGCTGCGAGAAAGTGAGTGCAGAGAAAGATTGTTGACAGACAACGAAACACACAGAAAACACCACTTGGTCGTCGGGTCAGCCAACCTACCCCACTTCCCACACCCGCCCCTTCCAGCTTTCCACTTGCCCCTAACCAACGGAACCCAAACCCAACCCCCCACCCATCAGATTCTTGCAAGTGTGTTCTAGTGTAGCATATATATACAGATAGAATATATAGATGGGTATCGTAGGCGTTTTGTACAAAGAGAAAGAGTGTTTGCAAACAAAAAAAATATAAAATAAAATAACAAGAAGAATAAGAAGAAGAAGAAAATATATTCTTAAGTCACGCGTTCTATTTTATTATTTCTTTTCTATAAGTCGCATAAAACATATGCATAACTTCTATACTACATATATGCATACACATATATTTATATATATATATATATATATATATATATTTATGTATGCTTGTTTATATACATTTGTATTCTTTTAAAATCTGATTTGAGGGCGTCTTAAAAATCAACTTAACTCTGTTTACTTTAAGGATACGTTAGTGCAATAGACATTAGAAAAAGAGAGACAGAGAGGTAGATAGAGATAGTGAGCGAGGTAGAGGGAGAGCAGGATAGAGATAGTGAGCGAGAGAGAGATAGCGTGCATACATCAGAACATGTCTAAAGTAGCAAAGTATATAAGCCCCATGGCTAACCCCAGAAACCAACCAGGACACTGTGAGAAAACGAACCGTAACGAAACGCACCGACGCAAACACAATACACACACACAATACACACACACACACCACACACACATACGCATGCACTATACGTATACATTAATTTTGCAGCTAACAAAGGAAAACAAACAAAAACAACAAACTAAATAAATTAAAAAAAGAAGAAAAATATGTATTTGCATAAAAAAAATAGGTATAGAAATTGTAACTTTTTGAATTTTTGAAAGTGTAACGGTCATCAACAGATTACCGATTAACTTTTTATGTAATGTAATAAGCAAAAAAAAAAAAGGAAAAAGAAAAGTGAACAACTAAGCCTAAATTTCATAATAATTTGTAGCCCCTAAACCGAGCACTAAGTAGAAAGTACGTATTAATTTTTAAAAGTAGCAAAACATACAAATAAATTCTAATGAGCAATAAGATCGCTTAACTATCGATAATTACCGGTCGCACAAGCAAAGCCAATCATTGGCCGGGGGTTCTTTTTGTTTCTTTCCAATCAATTAAATAAGCATTTGGTAATTACAATGCTATCTCGCCTCAGCGATAACTGACAATGGATTCAAATATTGATGTATTGATATAGTTCTGGGAACATATACGAGGTGTGCTCAAAAAGTATCGCGAATTTTGAATTTTCGCGGGTTACGTATAATCGAATTTCGATTTTTTTGTAGCGTTATGTTGGTACTCATGTCTCTCACTTATGCCGACAAGCTCGGCCATTTTGAATGTTCACTTAATTGTTGACAGCTGCTTTGCTTGCACGTGTTTTGGATCGTCTTCGATTTTTACCTATTCACCTGTGACTTTTTCTTGTTCCCTAAACTGAAGAGGCCCATGAAAGGACGACGTTACGCTACGCTTGACGAGATAAAGACGGGATCGAAGGAGGAGCTGAACAAGATAAAAAAAAAATGATTTTTTGAAGTGCTTCGAAGATTGGAAAAACCGTTGGCACAAGTGTATAATATCTCATGGGGATTACTTTGAAGGGGACAAAATAGATATTCATGAATAAATAAATAATTTCTGAAAAAAACACAAAATTCGCGATACTTTTTGAACACACCTCGTATATACAGATTAAGAGTATTCACAACATCTGAAAGCTGCGACAACTAGTGAGTGGCCTCATAATAATTTATGTATAAATGAATATCGACATTTCAAAAAGATCTTCATCGGATCTGCGATGGATGACATCTGTGAGATTGAGTTCATTGCAAAAAATCGATAATTATGCAAAACTATCGATCGAGAAAGGCAAAAAAGAATGGTATTATCGATCGTTTCTGTTATGATTTTGATTATGACAATATGACAAAAACACAGTCGTCTTGGCAAAATGTGACTTATCAAATTTTGAATTACCAAACTGCCGCTGCAATGTTCACAAAGCAGCAGCAGCAAAAGTGACCATACACTCGTTACAGAAACAATACCCAAAATGCGTGATAGTGTTGGTAAACAGCGGCAGACATGCGGCCGCTGCATTTTCGTAAAATAACAGAATAAGTTCAAAATAAATATAGTTTAGCTTGTCGCATTAATATTCTCTTTGTCGAATCCGCGTCGAGTGACAGCTGGACTTTCTAGTAAATAGCGACCCCACTCTCAGTATCTCGATATTTGGGCAACAATTGCAATTGTGGCATGAAGTTTACGACGTTGCACAGCGTGGACACCGTTTATTCCGCCGATTCGGTGGAATGGTGCACAGTGGATGAGGCACATAATGGGTATTTTGTGTGTGGCACCTATCAGCTGGTGAATGCGGAGCAAACAGCTGCTGAAGATGGCACGCAACAACAGTCCCAACATTCACAGCAGCCCCGCAAGGGTCGCGTCTATCTGTATGCCTTCGATGTGCGGAGCGGCGCTCTGAACCGGCTGCAGTGCATAGAAACGGCAGCCATCTTGGACATGAAGTGGCTGCCCGCTGGCAACTCAGAGAGCGGCCCGCTGCTGGCCACAGTCAATGGGCTCGGCGAGGTCGAGATCTACGAGCTACTAGCCGCCGAACAGCGACTGATGAAACGTGCCAGTTTGCAGCTGGAGCAGAGCGAAGACGAACCGATTCTAGCATTGGCCATCGACTGGCGACAATGTGCTGACGATGCAGATGTTGTGCAGCTACTAGTGTCCGATTCCAGGGGAAATATCCATCAGTTGCAGTTGCATGCGGCGCAGCAGAAGCTCAGCCAACTGCGCTGCTGGCATGCGCACAATTTTGAGGCATGGACATGCGCCTTTGATCGCTGGTCGCCCCAGCGTCTCTACACCGGTGGCGACGATTGCCTGCTGCATGCCTACGATGTGCGCATCGGCGCCACGGATCGTATCTGGACGAATCGGGCACATGGCGCCGGCGTCACCTCTCTGCTAAGTCGTTCAGTTGCCGAGCACCAGCTGCTCACGGGCAGCTACGATGAGGTGTTGCGCCTCTTCGATACGCGCCACATGAAATGCAGCCTCGCCGAGCTCAATCTGGGCGGTGGCATTTGGCGCCTCAAGCCGCATCCGTTGCGTAACAATCTCATCCTGACCGCCTGCATGTACAATAACTTTCATGTCGTCGACGTAAGCTCCTCGGGCCCGGGCCTGAACCTGTTGGGCACCTACAGTGATCAGCATGTGAGCATCTGTTATGGCGCCGATTGGGCGCCAAATATCAATAGTCTGGGCATAGCGGGCGGTGCAGATGCTGAGATTTTCCACATGGCAACCTGCTCCTTTTACGATAACAAACTCTGCGTGAGCAGCGTTCAAACATAATCTGAAACGTTCCACATTTTGTTATCCTCTTAACTAAGCAGACAGATTAGCTAAAAAATATAATCGTTTTATATAAATACGTTTTTTTTTTGCCTGTTTATCGTTGGAATTTATTGTGATTAAAGTTTAAATATTGTGCTGAAAAGCACAGCAAGCATGTTGCTGGTAGCTTGAAATATTATATTTGTATTTTATTTATAGGTGTCCTGTGAAATATTATTATATTTGTATTTTATTTATAGATGTCCTGTCTCACGTCTTGCTCAAAACTCAATTTTTGTTTCTAATAAATATACGAGGTGTGTTCAAAAAGTATCGCGAATTTTGTGTTTTTTCAGATATTATTTATTTATTCATGAATATCTATTTTGTCCCCTTCAAAGTAATCCCCATGAGATATTATACACTTGTGCCAACGGTTTTTCCAATCTTCGAAGCACTTCAAAAAATCATTTTTTTTTATATTGTTCAGCTCCTCCTTCGATCCCGTCTTTATCTCGTCAAGCGTAGCGTAACGTCGTCCTTTCATGGGCCTCTTCAGTTTAGGGAACAAGAAAAAGTCACAGGTGAATAGGTAAAAATCGAAGACGATCCAAAACACGTGCAAGCAAAGCAGCTGTCAACAATTAAGTGAACATTCAAAATGGCCGAGCTTGTCGGCATAAGTGAGAGACATGAGTACCAACATAACGCCACAAAAAAATCGAAATTCGATTATACGTAACCCGCGAAAATTCAAAATTCGCGATACTTTTTGAACACACCTCGTATATAATAAATTACTAAATGCATTTATTGCATTGTACAAATAATAGCAGAAGTTATAGGTAAAAATCAAAAAACATTTTCAAAGTATGGTTAAGGCCATAATACAGACTAAAGACATAATTAAAATTAGTTACTTAATTCAGCTAAATGCGAAGGTGATCGAGTTTAAACAAGCCTATCGATATACGCAGGCGGTCGAATTTAAACAAGCCTATCGATATCTAATGTGCAACACATATATTTGACATATCGATAGAACAATCGAAATTGTGATCCGACGCGCGTTTATAAAATTTTGCATCGAATTTATTTTATGTCGAAATGGCTGCAAGTAATCAAATGTTGCATAAAATTGAAACTGAACTTGTCGACATCCAAAAAGCGCTGAACAAAACAACAAACGCTGTGCAGCAAATCGGGTCGGCCATCGAAGATTCCAAAGACCAGCAAAACAAAATCGCCTCTGCAGCTGAATTCGACGGAGAAGTCCAGCAGATGCTTCAAGACCTGCATCAAGTTGAAGTTGAGCGCAAACAAATTCTGGAACAATTCCATGATATACTTGGTACGCAAATAAGCATGCATCTAATGCACACAAACATTGTTTTTTTTTTTATATTTACTATTTAGAGAACAACAATGATGGCCAAATTGTACAAATACTCAAGCATAACTTGCATCAGTTTGGCTGTAAATTGCTAACATCTTCCGATGCGAACAATAGGAAACTATACAAATTTGATTTTGGCAACAAACGTTGCATAATCGTCACAATGAATGCTTCACGGCTGCAACTCGTCCGTATTTATCCGGAGCAGCGCAAATTCGCCCAACTCAAAGAACTCTTAGACGAATCTCAGGATCTAATGGGTTTGCTGAACACCTTTGGAGGCATACATAAAAATGTTTAGCAGCCATGAATTAAATTAAATACAATAATTATGAAAAGCTAAATAACTCTTGCAAAAACTCCATTTTTATATTGATAAACTTGAAATTTATTTACGCAATTGCGTGCAACATTAAGGGATTAAAGTTGGGGCAGGGGGTGGGGTGGTTGCACAGGAGCAGACAGTGGGACATGGCTATAACGACTCGGCTGCTGTTGCCAACAATTGTGGTTGGCAGATGCAAAAAGTAAAAGCGTTTCTTGTGTATGCGGCTAAAGTTTGTAATTTTTATAAAATATGTACATAACATATAAATATATATATATGTAAGCATATATACTATATATATTTTAGGTATCACACGGTTTTTTTTTTGTTTCGTTTTGTTCTTTTTCTGTTTTTTTTACTTCTGAGTGTAACAAGATGTAAACAGCAACGCACGTCCACAGCCCAAAAGCTCTAGCTCTTCCCGACATCCGTCATCCTTTAGACGGTGGTGACCACGTTCTGTATCCAGTTCAAAGCGCCTCGGATGCGACGCAGGCGTGCACGTACCAGAAAGCTGCAGATGAGCATATACTCAACGTAGGCATGACGACCACCGCCGCCGCTCCGCTGTGCGACGCCATGTCCATTTGGACGACCCTCGCACATGATCTTGGTGGTGAGCGAGAGCAGCCACTGCAGGATCTGCAAAGGCAAGAGAAACATAAATATTGTAAAGAGCACAAGAATATTGGTGATTGGTGTGGTTACCTCGGGACTGTTTGGCATGCCGCCGGACTTGAGCCACTTCGATGGTGCCCAGAGGAAGAGCTGCAGCACATTGGCGGCAATGTCGGGGCTAATACGCTTCGACGGATTGGGATTAAGTATATTGCGGATGAGCTGTTGCAGCAGCGGCGGACACGCATCGCACAGTGGCGGCAACTGCTCGTGCCTGTAATCGCTATTCCTCAGCGAATAAGTGAGCTCGCCCTGTGCACGGGCCAATCCGCCCGTGGCTGAATAGAAGGGATTGGGCAGACCAAAGATTTCGTAGGCCAATGCACCGCAGGCCCACAGATCGGCCTTGCTATAGTTGAGCACCGCAAATGGCCCGGGCTGTGTGTTAAAGATCTCTGGCGCCATCAGTGCCGCATTGCCGCCCTTATCGATATCATTGGCGGCATAGGGCAGACGCAGTCCGTGCACCTTGTCCGCCAGACAGCATCCGAAATCGGATAGCACCAGCAGCGGCGACTCATCGTTCGACTGCAGCTCGATCAGAACATTATCCGATTTGAGGTCACGATGAGCGACACCGTGCCGACTTAGATGGGTGACAGCCTCCAGCATCTGGGCGAGTAGGAGGATTCGGGTGCGTGTGTTTAGCTCACTGGTGTCCAGCAGGCCGCGCAGACTGTGATCGTAACGCTTCATTAGCAAATACAATGACATGTTGCGTCCATAGCCCTGCGGATTGATCCTCTGCGGCTGGGCAATCGGATAGAGCAAATGGCCGTCGGTAAAGTTGCGCACTTCATCGCAAAAGAAGCCAAACATGCAGACAACATTTGGATGCGGTGGCAACGTCAATGTCTGATGCTGCAACAGACGCTCCCATTCCTCGGCACTGGCATTCATGCGACGCTGACGCGCTGGCACCGTCTCCTTGTACATCGCCCGCAATATGGACAGCGCATTGCTTTGTATATCGTAATTGAACATCATTTTGAGCGCCAGCGGATAGCGGTCAATCGAGGACGAGTTATGGGTAGCAGGCAGTCCCAGATCCTCCACAGTATAGCCAGATGGCAGAGCCCGTTCCTCCTCGGCCAGCTGGTGTGGCTGTTCTCCAGCTGCCGTTGTTGTTGTTGCTGTCGTGGTGAGGCCATCCACAAAGGCGGCGGCCGCCGTTGGCTGACTGTAATTGTAAATGTTATCCACCGATCCGCCAAAATTGTGTACGAATCGCGACATATTCTGCAGGGGCGACATCATCTCGTGATTCCAGTTGGTGGAGCTGCTCAGTGTGTTGGCGGCAGTCGCTGTGTTCGTTTCGTTGCTGCCGTGTATCGTATCCGATGCGGGAGTCTCCTTGAAATTGGCCGCATAGACAACGGCCGCACAGCCCTTGGCAATTGGTGGACCCACCTCAAGTTTGTCAATATTGAAATTGCTATTCAACGTTTCGGATATCTCGTCGTGATTCCAGGCGGTCTGCAAGCGACTGGCCGCCTCGCGTATCTCCCAGCAAACGCCCTCCAGTTCATCCTCCTTGCTCAGCACACCCGAACCGGTCGCGAGACTAACGCCGATTAATGCAAAAAACGGCGACGAATCGCCATAAAAGAGTTTGCGTGTCGCCCGATGACGCAGTTCCTCCGAGTAACTGTTCGTCACACGACTCAAGATGTTGTCGATGAAGAGCTTGCGGGCATGTTGTCCAAAGCGAAAGATGCCACCATTTGCTGGACGGGTCGGACTGATGCGTGGTAACACATTCGCCGTCTGCGGCGGACTTGCCGCTGAGTTCTACGAAGGATGCGAAAGATCAGCATTAAAAAGACGTTAAACGATAAACGAAAGTTAAGATCAAATTTTTATTTAAGCCTGACGGAGATGCAAGTTCAGCAACTGTTTGCTACTCTTTTCTATTCTTTTTCAAATATTTAATGACTTTTTTCTTTGATAAATAACAAATGTGTACGAGTATATTATATATACGAGGTGTGTTCAAAAAGTATCGCGAATTTTGAATTTTCGCGGGTTACGTATAATCGAATTTCGATTTTTTTGTAGCGTTATGTTGGAACTCATGTCTCTCACTTATGCCGACAAGCTCGGCCATTTTGAATGTTCACTTAATTGTTGACAGCTGCTTTGCTTGCACGTGTTTTGGATCGTCTTCGATTTTTACCTATTCACCTTTGACTTTTTCTTGTTCCCTAAACTGAAGAGGCCCATGAAAGGACGACGTTACGCTACGCTTGACGAGATAAAGACGGGATCGAAGGAGGAGCTGAACAAGATAAAAAAAAATGATTTTTTGAAGTGCTTCGAAGATTGGAAAAACCATTGGCACAAGTGAATAATATCTCATGGGGATTACTTTGAAGGGGACAAAATAGATATTCATGAATAAATAAATAATATCTGAAAAAACACAAAATTCGCGATACTTTTTGAACACACCTCGTATAATATCTCATGGGGATTACTTTGAAGGGGACAAAATAGATATTCATGAATAAATAAATAATATCTGAAAAAACACAAAATTCGCGATACTTTTTGAACACACCTCGTATAATATCTCATGGGGATTACTTTGAAGGGGACAAAATAGATATTCATGAATAAATAAATAATATCTGAAAAAACACAAAATTCGCGATACTTTTTGAACACACCTCGTAAGTGTATCTATCTCTCTGTCTTGCTCTATGCTGTGCACTCTTGATCGAAATGCAATGAACACGAAAACTTTTGACTGTCGATGGCCATTCTGGCATTGAATTATATATTTCATATATTTCGCACTCACCCGCAGAAAATTGACAGATGTTATGGGAAAGCCTCGCTTGCTTTGTGTCTTTAACTGGCCTTGTTCCAAAATGTTGGTGTGTATATCACGATTCCAATAGCTTCGTAGAACGTAACGACCATGTTTAACCAGTCGCACGGTTAACAGTCTCACAGACATTTTACCAATTGCAGATCGGCCTTATTGTTTTGCGTTTCTCGTTGCTCTTATGCCCAGATCAAGAAGATTTGCATCGGACTATCGAACTATCGAAGAAGGAAAGCGAAAGTTCACTAATTTTGATCTATTCTTATTTATTTATTTAACGCTGAGCTCACCTATTTGTTCGTTTTATTCTTTTTTGGTTGTATTTGTATTTGACCGACGAATCGTTTCGCTTTCGTTGTCCTCGCACTATTGAGGCGCCAGTAGTTATCGCCGATCACAGCCTATCAATATATCGATTAAATACTGCCTTGAATGGCAATTGTTTGTTTTTGCGTCGTAGAATTGGTCGCCGTCACAGTTCTATTATAAACATACATACATGTATATAGGCGTAACTATTTATATATATATATATATATATGTGTTTGTTTTGATATATATATATATATATATATATAGTCAACTATAGTCGAACTGGGAAAGTCTTCCAGCTTATTCTTAATATTCTATTTTGTAAACGTGTAAAACGACTTGAATTTACTAAACGGACTCATAATTTGTTTAGTTTAACTCGCCTTGTTGATTGATTTTCCAGTTGCCACTAGTGGTTCATCCGTGCTTGCTTTTTTCTCTGCATAAGTCGGTGTGTGTGTTTGTTTTGATATCTATGGACGCTGTTACCAGTTTGTGTTAAACATCGATATTATTATTGGTAGAATCGTTCCGGTTGGCTTTGTGGTAGGAAATTAGATAATCACATTGCCATAAAAAAAAACCGCTTGCGAATTGGTAATTTTTAATTCGAATGTACGAAAGAGCCAAATATGAAATGTACTTAGCACCAGAATTCGATTTTGAGTCGATTTTACAGTAAAAACAAAGGAGCAAATTCACAAAACACAATCAGCTGTCAGTTTGTCACACAGAGCTGCACTGAGATTCATCCACTATCGATGCAGCTCATGCCGTATCGATAGCAATCATTGCAAAAATGTATCGATAGACGATTCAGTTGCACCTACGCATTTTATTCAAATCAAACGCTCAAGGATAAAGCAGTGATTACACATTTAATGGGGACCTAGCATTTTCTTGGGGTCAACCCATTCCTTAAACTGCTTCTCAGTCACTCCAGCCTTGATAGCCTCCTCCTTAAGCGTGGTCCCGTTCTCATGTGCGGTCTTTGCTATCTTGGCCGCCTTGTCGTAGCCAATGTGCGGATTCAATGCCGTCACCAGCATCAGCGACTCGTTCATGATCTTCTCAATGCGATCCGTATTGGGCTCAATGCCCTCGACACAGTGCTTGCTAAAGTTAACGCTACCATCCGCTGGAAATTGTATATTCATTGAGATGATGTCCGAGACGAAATTAACTTGATTACTTACCCAAAAGGCGAATGGAACGCAGAACATTGGACACAATTAAAGGTTTAAAAACATTAAGCTCAAAGTGACCACTGGCGCCGCCCACTGTGACCGCCACCTGATTGCCCATAACCTGGGCGCATATCATGGTCAACGATTCGCACTGTGTGGGATTCACCTTGCCGGGCATAATGGAGCTGCCCGGCTCATTCTCGGGCAACTGAAGCTCGCCGAGACCGCAACGTGGCCCTGAGCCCAAGAAGCGAATATCGTTGGCAATCTTCATCAGACTGACGGCAATAGTGTTGAGCACGCCGTGCACCTCCACCATGGCATCACGGGCGGCCAGCGCCTCGAACTTATTGGGCGCCGACACAAATGGCAGCGAGGTCAGCTCGGCGATGCGAGCTGCCACCTTTTCGGCGAAACCCTTGGGCGCGTTGAGGCCAGTGCCGACGGCTGTGCCGCCCAGGGCCAGCTCATAGACGCGCGGCAGGCAAGCACTGATGCGGTCGACGCCGTATGTCAGCTGCTGGGCATAGCCGCTGAACTCTTGGCCTAAGGTCAGAGGTACTGCGTCCATGAGATGGGTGCGACCGATCTTGATGATGTCCTTATAGTCAATCGATTTGCAATGGATCGCATCGCGCAAATGGCACAAGGATGGAATGAGACGGTTGTTCAGCTCTAATCCGACAGAGATGTGCACGGCTGTGGGGAAGGTGTCGTTGGAGCTCTGCGACTTGTTCACATGATCGTTGGGATGCACTGGTTTCTTGGAGCCGAGCTCGCCGCCCATTGCCTTGATGGCCGCGTTGCTAATCACCTCGTTGGCATTCATGTTCGATTGAGTGCCGGAGCCCGTCTGCCAGATGACCAACGGGAAGTGTCCTTTGCTGTAGTACTTGCCGGAGATGACATCGTCACAGGCAGCGGACACGGCATCCGCTATCCCGGCGTCCATGCCAAAGTCCTTGTTGACATCCGCACAGGCCTTCTTCAATATGCCCATGGCCTGGATGATGGGCTTCTGATAAAAATCAAATAAAATGCCAATTAGACCAAGGCATATATATAAATATATACGAGGTGTGTTCAAAAAGTATCGCGAATTTTGAATTTTCGCGGGTTATATGAATAAATAAATAATATCTGAAAAAACACAAAATTCGCGATACTTTTTGAACACACCTCGTATACAGAGAGAGTTACCGGCATGCGTTCACCAATGGTGCCAATGGGGAAATTGATCACGGAGCGCATCGTCTGTGCGCCAAACAGTTTATCCGCTGGCACCTTCAGCTTGCCAAATGTGTCCTGCTCCATGCGAAACTTGCCATCCTGGCGAACGCCATGTGGTGAGTGTATTATTCACTGGGATACAAATCCTGTCGGGATTGTCTTACTTACGCCTTTGCTCTTTTTAGACTGCAGCAACAACGTGGTGCTAAGATGACGACAGCCGGTGATCATCCTCATCCTCAACATTTCTCAAGCTTAAAGTTTTTCAAAACAGATGCTTCTTATTGTCGATCTGAACTGAAATATTTATTTTTTTATTTACTCTGTATACGTGTAAATATTCAGACAGTTAAATGAGGGACAACTTTTTAGTTGGATACTACGGCCACAATAAATATTTAAAAGCATTTTCAAGATTGTTTGCAATTAAACTTGAAACTCCATCAATGCTAAGACAAGTGATTTTAATGTGCTTATTATTTTGACCATCAGTGTATGTAAATTAATAGAATATCAAATTTAAACATTTTCACAAATAATTGTGTTTTCTCTAAAATGATTTTGTTTCGAAAAATCGCTGGAACTTAATAGTTTTTTTTTTAGAGTATGGAAAATAATTATGTTTTTAACCTACAAGATTAATGCTGCTGTGATTTTGAACAAATTGAAATATTGCACTGTAGAAAGAATAATTCATTAAATTGTTTTCAAACATGATTTTTATTCTCGAATCTACTTTGGACTGGAACACACAGGAAACTCCCGCTTCCCTGGCAAGCATTCAATCCAGACAGTTAGATGAAGTGTTCACTTTTTGCTTAGATAGTAGACCTTTTTTTTGCTGTTGTTTACTTGGGGCCCAGCATCTCCTCGGGTCGCACCCAATCGTTGAACTGTTGCTCGGTCAGATAGCCCAGATTAATGGCCTCCTCCTTGAGCGTGGTGCCGTTTTTGTGCGCCGTCTTTGCTATCTTGGCCGCCTTGTCGTAGCCAATGTGCGGATTCAATGCCGTCACCAGCATCAGCGACTCGTTCATGATCTTCGCAATGCGATCCTTGTTGGCCTGAATGCCATTGACGCAGTTGGCCGTAAATGTGCGACTGCCATCGGCTGCAATTAGTAATTAATACGATTTGGGTTGAGAGAGAGAATTGGAGACTGATGGCAACTGAAGCTACTTACAGAGCAGGCGGATGGAGCGCAGCACATTGGACACAATCAGAGGCTTGAACACATTTAGCTCAAAGTGTCCATTCGCACCACCCACTGTGACGGCCACCTGGTTGCCCATCACCTGTGCCGAGAGCATGGTCAGCGATTCGCACTGTGTGGGATTCACCTTGCCGGGCATAATGGAGCTGCCCGGCTCATTCTCGGGCAATGAGAGCTCGCCGAGACCGCAACGTGGCCCTGAGCCCAAGAAGCGAATATCGTTGCCAATCTTCATCAGGCTGACGGCAATAGTGTTGAGCACGCCGTGCACCTCCACCATGGCATCGCGAGCGGCCAGCGCCTCGAACTTATTGGGCGCCGTCACGAAGGGCAGTGAGGTGAGCTGGGCAATCTTGGCGGCGCACTTCTCGGCGAAGCCCTTGCGTGTATTAAGTCCAGTGCCGACGGCTGTGCCGCCCAGGGCCAGCTCATAGACACGCGGCAGACAGGCATCGATGCGCTCGAGGGCATAGGCCATTTGCTGGGCATACCCACCGAATTCCTGGCCGAGGGTCAGGGGCACCGCGTCCATGGTGTGGGTGCGGCCAATCTTGATGATATCCTTGAACTCATTCGACTTGGCAGCGAGAGCATCGTGCAGCGTCTTAATTGCCGGCTTCAGATTGTTGTTCAGCTCCAGGGCGACCGAGATATGTATGGCCGTTGGGAAGGTATCGTTGGAGCTCTGCGATTTGTTTACATGATCGTTGGGATGCACTGGCGTCTTGGAGCCCAGCTTGCCGCCCATCAGCTCAATGGCGCGATTGCTGATAACCTTAATGGAGACAAACACACACACTGTGAGTACGGCGTACAAACAAATAGATCATAGTTGATGCTCGTACCTCGTTGACGTTCATGTTGCTCTGGGTGCCGGAGCCCGTCTGCCAGATGACGAGTGGAAAATGATCGTCGTACAACTTGCCGGAGATGACATCATCCGCTGCCTTCGAGATGGCCTCGCTCACCTTCTGATCGAGTCCAAACTCCTTGTTGACCTCGGCGGCTGCCTTCTTCAAAATGCCCATTGCCTGAACGACTGGTTTCTATGGCAATTCCGTACAGATACAGTGCAGATACAGATACAGATACAGATACAGATACAGATACAGATACATTTACAGATACAGATACAGATACAGATACAGATACAGATCCGATACATTTACAGATACAGATACAGATACATTTACAGATACAGATACAGATACAGATACATTTACATATGAACTTGATTTAGCTTTCGAGCTACTCACCGGCATGCGTTCCGTGGAGCCGCCAATGGGAAAGTTGATCTGGGAGCGCATCGTTTGTGCACCATAATATTTGTCAGCGGGCACCTTCAGTTCGCCAAACGTGTCGCTCTCCACGCGATATTCCTGTGACGCCTGTCAACGAGAATTTTTATTTGTTAAGGACATTTCATATCAGCTGTGTGTGTGCCTGTGTGTGTGTGTGGCGCACTATGCAAATATCTCATCTGACCATTGTGTCTGTTTCGTCAGCTCGAAATTAAGTAGTTGCGATTGCGATTGCGAGCGGGCAAATATTGAATCAGATAAGTTGCCACCGGCGAGCAGCGAAAACTCAAAAATAAGAGCTGGCTCAACAAGTATGCTGAACTGTTAATCGCGCCAGGCTGACTCTCACATACGCTACATATCCTCAAACTACATTGATATGCAAGGAATCATAATTTGAATCTCAATCTGAATAAATTTCAGTCGTGTTTCAGACTTGCACTTATAACAAGAGCGAGAGAGAGACAGCGAGGGAGAGAGAGAGAGAGAAATTAATCCTTTTACATTATTCTACATATATCCATTCAACTAGTTGCAGGGCATTGAAAGTGCGTTAATGCTGAACTAAAGTCTTCAACGACCCAAGTGGGGCGCTTTTGCTTTTCAGTCAGGCAATGTATGAACGTGTGTGTGTCCGTGTGTGTGGATGCTTAGTGATTGCCCGCTAATCTGTGTGTGTTAGATTCACACATAAGATATTTAAAGCAAGTAAACAAGCCAAACGCAAGTGTTAAACGCGAAGGGCAAACGGACGAAAAGTGACAATAATCAATGAGAGAGAGCGAGAGAGGGAGATAGACAGCGAGATAGTTGAGCTAACGAGAAACGGTATTTAGTGGGATGCCAATCTGTGTGAATTTTGGGTAGTGCGACAATCGTTTTAGACTCCAATTAGAATCTCATCAGCCGATTCAATTAACCGGTTGGTTTTGCCAAAACCTGTATAATTGCTAATTTGATTGTGTGTGTGAACTGAAACACTCGCCAACTTGCAACTGGTTTTCGCGCAAATACATGAAAATAAAGAATATACACCGAAAATAATGTAGCTGAACTAATAATCTCGTATGGGGTATACAGGATATCATTACTAAATGTAATTAGAGATTATTCAGTATACATTTCATAAATTACTGAATGAAATACAATATCTGTTGTCAGTCAATTTTTCAATTGCTATAGATTTAAATATGAGTTTGATTGCATTAAACCTCTAATTTCGTTCAGTAAACAATGAAGCTTTCAAATATGTGAAACATTAAAATTTCAGTAAGTTCTTTTTCTGCTATACACAAAAAAAAAAAAAATATATAGATCTGAAGATAGGATTTTCAAAATATAAAACTCGAACAAATTTGTATTAAAAGTCCTTACGTTTATCCTTATTTTTTTTAAATGGTTATTTAATTTAAATCAAGTCCAACATCTCCAAGAAAACGCTCAATATTTAATGGAACGTTGTTTTCACGACTATCTTTTGCATTCTTATCTTCGAATTCTCGTTTGAATTCTATCGGGCGGCGCCAAATTATCTAATTGGCTCTCATCGCAAATACGTCCCACAAATGTAATTTCTTCTTCTTGAATGCTGCTCAACTTGTGAAACTCACTCCCGATTGTAATAATTGAAAATGTCGTCATAGCATATACCATTAGCACTTGCTTGAGTTTCAATTGGCTTTTGCACATAATTTGTGCATAAATACACTTTGGCAATAAGTGACTGTAACTGATTATGAAATGCCGGCAAAGTTCTTAACAGTGATTCCAATTGGAAGTGTCTTGGACATGTCTGTGCGCGTTCGAATGGATTTTAAAAAGTTAGAGTCCGCTTCAAGGTTCCCAACTGCTGGATGCCTTCAAATATGGTCAAGAAGACAATGCGGGCCAAAACAGAAATGGAAATTACATAAGTGCATATCCAACAATAAGTCTTCTTACCATGCGAACAGCGTACGCTGCACTCGTCCATGGCTTGGTCATCTGTTGGACGCCACGTAGCGTGGAGCGCTGCAAAAGCGGTAGCACCATTTTTATAATAAAGTAATAGTTAAATACAGCAGTTGCAACTAGATATCAAATCCGCGAATATTTCACGCTACCAGGCAGGCAAACACAACAAAAACACCAATTACGATAGACGATAGTGCACTTCCTGGCGATATATCGATACATTTTGTTTTTGTCATCGTGTCGACCAGCACAGCGAAAAGAAATAATGTTGTTAACTTCTTGACTAATGCAGTCGTTTTACGGATAAGTGTTTGCGTTTATATGTGGAAATATTATTAAAATAGCTTCTGCACCGGCCCCTACATATACCGAATAAAAATATCGCCCATCTCTAATGAACAGCTGCGTCAGCTGTCTGCCGAATTGCTGCTTGGCGAGGGAGTGAAGTGCTGCATATAAATTGTTAATTGTAAAGCAACCAACGCCAACGGCTACACAATGTCATCGTTAATAAGATCTATGTGCCTGGCCAAAAAGCTGAGCGCTTCGAATCCGACTCTGTCGCTTCAGATTGCCCGCAATCGTGAGTAAAGCGCATTTCTGTTTGGGGTTTTTCTGTTTTATTTACGTAACTTTTGAGGTGTTTTGCGAATGGTCTTAACCGTTATTTACAACAATTAACAGTTGCTGGCTGGAACAAGGACTACAAGCCGGGACCGTATCCAAGGACAGAGAAAGAACGCGAGGCGGCTGCCAAGAAATACTATCTGCTGCCAGAGGAATACAAACCGTATGCCGATAACGGCCTAGGCTTTGGCGACTATCCCCAAGTTGGCGGCGGACTGGGATTAGAGAACAAGGATAGCTATTATCCCTATGATTATCCCGAGCACAAGCGCAACTTGCACGAGCCAGTGAGTTAATGCATCTACGCCGCAACTGTACAATATTAATATGACGTTTTTGTTTGGTTTACTTAATAGATTTCAACGGATATTGATTTGTATAGCGAGGATCGATTCTCGCAGGCGGAGCAACCACGCTATAGTACATCATATTACTTTTTGTGCTTTTTGGGCGTCATGTCCGGCTGCCTGGCGGTCTACTACTGGCTGGAGGATAAGAAAATGTACCGTCCAGTGGCCGTCAAGCAGTTACCCGCTGATGGCAAGAAGCACTACACCTTCGATCAATAGGAACAGCAGATTGCTCTGTATGCGTCGTGTGTCCATGATTTGATGTTTGTTTCGCTTCGCCTTCGTTAAGATTATATAGGCAACTTATCAACGCATATGTACAATTAAAAGAAATACTGAATTGAAGTGTCTGTCGATTAAATATTAAAATATTGATTTATGCACTTTCTTGGAAATTTCAACGATTCGAGTTTAAATTCTTCGGGATCATCAGGTATCTTAACCCCTACTAAAAATTAATATGCTTTTTGTCTTGTTTATTTCAATAAAAGTATTTATTGGCAACATAACCTACAAAACTCAAAATATCTTATAAAATACTTCATTTGAAATCAATTTACTGGAAGATATTCATCCAAATAAATTTAAAAAAAAAACGAAAATATTAAAAATTCAAATTTGAAAAATGAAGCGATTTACTTAAAAGTACGGTTAATTCTTAAAGTTAAATAATGCTAAGTTATATACTAATTACATATGTGTTAGGTGAATAACTAAACGTTGAACAATGCATTTCAAGGAGTCTGTTGAAATGAGATGAAAAAAAGAAAGCGAAACCGATGGCTGATGATGACAAATGTGAAGATTACTCCACAACATAGTTGGGATGCACGACCAGAAGCGGGTCGTTTTCAAATTCATCATTGTAACCCATCGCATCTTTGGAAAAGGGCTTGAGAAATGCGGTTTTGAGTGGTATTATAACCTGATCATGATAGATCAAGCGATCTATAAGCTTCTCAATGAGGTTCTTGCGCGAGATGAGCTCCTCCTCGGACTCAATTTGTTCAGCGACCTGCTCCAGATACCAGGTGACGACATCGCTGCGTCTCATGCCCGTATCGCTGCCGTCGACCTCGCAGCGCGCCTCCTCGCCACGCATGTGCAGCACCAGCATCGTTGACAGATTCTTGTAATCCTCGAAGGAGAGCGTGAACTTTTTCTTTTGGCCAGCGCCGACCGATGTGTCCAGTATGGCATCATCGCCACCTTCCTGATTGGCCGCCGCCCCATTGTTCTCCATATCCAGATCATGCTCAATGCCATCATCCACATCCAGTTGCTCATCATCGTCCAGATGAATGTCGGGCTGTTCGACGCGTATAATAGACTTGTTGAGCAGACGAAATGCCTCCTTAACATGACGCTCGAGCACACGATTGGAGCACTCCAACTTAGCCATTGCCTCGCTCAGCCGTATCATCGACTCCAGCTGACGAACGGTAATGCGCCACGTGCTACGTCCCGATGAGCCCGTGTCTCGCTGACGCAAATGCCCATAGTTTTCCACCAGCATTTTGCCCGCCTCCGTGCTGATGATCGGCTTGAACTGTCGGGCAAAGGTCACATAGCGGAGCACCTCCTCACGTGTATACGCACGCTCCACAGACTCCTCGATGTTCGAGTGCAGATCGACAATCTTGCGGGCGATGGCATAGTCGACCACCTCGTTGCACTCGTCCACCAGAATGAAGAACAGGTCGAAACGGGACATTATCGGTGCGGACAATTGTATGTTCTGCTGCAAACTCTTGGAGCGATCGTAGCGTCCATTAATCGGATTCGCTGCAGCCAGAATGGAGGTGCGTGCATTCAATGTGGCACGAACGCCAGCGCGTGCTATCGATATGGTCTGCTGTTCCATGGCCTCGTGTATGGCCACCTGATCCCGCAAATCCATCTTGTCGAACTCATCGATGCAGCAGATGCCGTTGTCCGCCAGCATGAGAGCACCCGCCTCGATCACAAAATCGAAGCTCTCCTCGTCACGAACGACGGCTGCGGTGAGGCCAGCCGCCGAGGATGCCTTGCCCGATGTGTAAATGGCACGCGGCGAGAAGTCCGATACCTGTTTGAGGAACTGCGACTTGGCCGTGCTGGGATCACCCACGATGCACACATTGACATCGCCACGTAACGATGTCTTCTCCGTGGTTGTCTTGGCCACGCCACCAAAGAGCTGGAGCAGAATGCCACGCTTAACCTCATCGTTGCCATAGATTGAGGGAAAGAGGCTGCTGATTAGATTCTGGTACAGATTGCGATCCTTGGACATCTCATAGATCTTTTGCCACTCGGCGTCGGTCATTTGTTTCTTCATATCCTCCGCGGTCACCTCGGACATGGGCAGATCGGTGCCGCCAAAGCGGGCGGTGGTCGCTTGAACGCTGCACGCAAGGAACGCCATGCGATAGTTGAGCTCTCGGACGCCCAGAGCTTTGAGACCGGTGACGCCCTCGGAGCCCTCGCCGGGCTTGTGACGAGAGCCCATTTCGGCCTTGGTGCCGGGCATGCTCAGCACACTGACGTCCGGCACCACGATGAGGGTGCCGGTGAAGTCATAACGATCGCCCGCCTGCACCGTCTCAACCAGCTCGGAACGCAATATGATCTCAACGGCGCGCGGTATACAGCCACGCGGCAGCTCCGCCTGCGTCTCCTGTATGCGAATCTTCTGGAAGTCGAGAAACAGTGATTTCTCCACATCGAGCATGAAACGGCGACGATTGGCGCAAACAGGATTGCGACAAATGGTGGGATTGGTGAACTTGAATTGCTGTTCGACGTTGCGTATCTCTGTCTGGCAGTCGAGACACATAAATGTGCCCAGCACCAGTTCCGGATGAACGGGATGAGTGCGCACCACCTGGCCACAGATGCGGATGAGGGTGCCAATCTTCGAGGTGGTCAAATCGCGTACTTTGTGACGCGTCGGCACCTCAGTAAAGGCCACATAACAATCCTTGTTTGTCTTGAGGCCGATGCGATCTTTCACATAGTTGGACACAGATTGGCATAAGAACGGATAGACATGGTAGTACTCCTCGATGATGGCTGTCGCCAGATTTTGATCGTATTTCTCCACATCCTCGAAGCTCACCTCCAGAGTGCAACGATCGGGTGACTCCAGATTGGCCGCTGGACGCGTATATTTGATTTCGCCATCCTCTTTGAATTCCTCGAGAAAGTCTTGAAAGAGCTTCTGTGTGCGTATGCCAACCTCATCTTTGACGCGCAGCTGGCCAATTTGTGCTTCTGCCACATCCATCTCGTTTAATTCGTGCACTTCAAATAAATTGTTAACGCGCAAATATAATTTGCGTTCACTGATGCTATTTTCTTCGCCAGCAGCTGCGTGTTTTGCCAATTTTCGCGCCTTTTTTTTTGCCACTTCGCGCTGACAGTATCGGCATTTGTGTTATCGATTGTTATGCAGATTTATCGTTTCGTGTGAATGCTGCTCTCACATATGCGTTCACAGAAATAATTAACTCCCAATAATTATGTGTCAGAATTTGCGTAATACTTATGAGTTATTATCTAACTATGCTGTTTTTGATAAACGATATTTTTCAAAACTCATATGCTGCTGGTGCTGATAAGAACCAATTGATAGTTGCGCGCCCAAATCGAGTAGAAATAAATTGGGAAACAAGGCACGTACTATCGCAATGTGCGATTGCGGGTCTTTTTGTAAGTTACCATCGCTAGAGCGTGCGAACTGGCTGCGAGTAGGGAATTATTGATTCCGGAACTCTGTTAGAAAAATACCTTTGCTTGTACCGATTTAACCGAACACGTTTGCCAATTGCGCGCTAGCGGTGAACAACAAAAGCAATTACCTTCGCTCAACACCTGCGACTGTCAAGTGATTTGGGCCAGACACACAACATACACCTAGCAACCCACACACACAACCAAAATGGTGGACGCTGCCAGACAAATGCTCGATGAGCTAATGGGTCGCAACCGAAATTTGCATCCTTCGGAAGCGGGGCAGGCGGTCAACTGGGAAGATTCAGAGGTGAGTCGCCCATTAAGCAGTATTAGCACATTACCTAAGATGTACGAGGTGTGTTCAAAAAGTATCGCGAATTTTGTGTTTTTTCAGATATTATTTATTTATTCATGAATATCTATTTTGTCCCCTTCAAAGTAATCCCCATGAGATATTATACACTTGTGCCAACGGTTTTTCCAATCTTCGAAGCACTTCAAAAAATCCTTTTTTTTAATCTTGTTCAGCTCCTCCTTCGATCCCGTCTTTATCTCGTCAAGCGTAGCGTAACGTCGTCCTTTCATGGGCCTCTTCAGTTTAGGGAACAAGAAAAAGTCACAGGTGAATAGGTAAAAATCGAAGACGATCCAAAACACTTGCAAGCAAAGCAGCTGTCAACAATTAAGTGAACATTCAAAATGGCCGAGCTTGTCGGCATAAGTGAGAGACATGAGTACCAACATAACGCTACAAAAAAATCAAAATTCGATTATACGTAACCCGCGAAAATTCAAAATTCGCGATACTTTTTGAACACACATCGTACTCCCTGTGATATAATAGAATATCTTGGCACAGGCGCCTTTCTTTTAACGTTGCACTTTTTATGGTTCTCTTTTTTCAATTATATCTTATTATATTCATTATTTTGCTTTTGCCGGCGACGCAGAGAGCATGCTAACAGTCGGGATACGGCAGAGAAATTGATGAAAACTCGATTTGTTTACATTTTTGTTTTGTGTATTTTTGGTTAAACTTAAATCAAAAGCATAGTAAATAGTTGAAACGACCTGAAAT
This sequence comes from Drosophila basisetae, assembly GCA_035041595.1. Taxonomy (NCBI): domain Eukaryota; kingdom Metazoa; phylum Arthropoda; class Insecta; order Diptera; family Drosophilidae; genus Drosophila; species Drosophila basisetae. Next base: position 9,241,028 of record JAWNLB010000174.1, on the reverse strand, counting down.
GCCGGAATAGAGTTGCAACTACTAAATAGTTGTTTCCAATTGCAATAAACCCTCAATTAACATCAGTTACATTTCGAATGTCCGTTTGCAGTTTTGTCAATTCTACAATGTGAAATTCTGTCCACACGATCTGTTTATAAACACACGAGCCGATCTCGGTCCTTGCACACGCATACACGATGAGGAGGCGAAACATCTGTACGAGGAGGCGCGTCCGTCGCAGCGCAAGCGGCACACGGAGGATGAGTTTCTGCGCTTTTGCAATGTGATGCTGCACGATGTGGACCGCAAGATACAGAAGGGGAAGCAGCGATTGCAGCTGATGCAGCGCGATCATCCGTCGGCGCCCGTACAACAGTTGACCAAGCATCAGGAGCAGCTGGGCAATCTGAATGCGCGCATCAACAAGCTGATGGCCGAGGCCGAGGAGGCCGGCATACGCGGCGATGTCGATCAGGCCCAGGAACTGATGACCGTCTGCGAGGAATTGAAGGAGGAGAAGGAAACGCTGCAGCAACAGTACGAGGCCAATGTCAAGCAATACCAAAAGATTCGAACAGCGCCGCCACCGACGAACACAGCCACGCCATCGGTCACGCCCACTATCACGCCAACAACGAACGCCGGCGAACCGCCTAGCGGTGACCAGGGGCTGGCCAGTCCCATCATAGCCAACAGTAGCGACATGGGCGCCAATGACAGCACCGAATCAAATAACGCTGGCGAAGACAACTCCACAAACACATCAACAACAACCACACAGGCAACGGGAATGGGAACGGCAACTGCAGCGGCAACTGAAACAGTAGCTGCGTCCGCATCCCCAACGGCGAGCACAAATCCCACAGGCGATGACCCAAAGACGGACTCTAATAAAATCGATTCCAAAACGGGTGCCAATTGGTCGCACGATGTGCTGCCCGAAAAACAGATGAAGGTCTGCGAAATCTGTGGCGCTTTTCTCATTGTCGGCGATGCACAGCAGCGCATCGAGGATCATCTGATGGGCAAACAGCATTTGGGCTATTCCAAGCTGCGCAACGCCGTCGCCGAAATCAACGAGCGACGCCAAAAGGAGCACGAGGAGGAGGAGCGAAGGCGTCGCGATGATCGTGTTCAACGCTTTCACAACACCTACGACAACAGGCGGTAAGTCAAAGACGCAAATCTTTAGAATTTTATAGAGCTCTGTTCATGTCGAATAGATACAGAGATACTTATGAGTCTTGTAAAGAGTAAAGAGTTCAGTTGCAAAGTAAGCAGAGTTGCATGTCTAAGATTAACATAAACTAGAAACACGAACTGAACTAATATAGATACTAGAATTGAGAATTAAAGAACAATTCTATGAATTGAGATTAGCCTAAACAAATTATGCGCAAGTGTAGAATTTAGTGTAGACCTCTGTAGAATTTCTTAAGGGTGGCGATTAGAATTCAAACTAGAATCCCCAAGCAGACAATACACAGTGGCCACGTATAATCATAAAGAACTGAGTCTCTAAGTTAAGCTCATCTGATGAGAGAGCAGGCGATGCACTTTTCTAATGTCTCTATTTATACTTGCATAACTTCAACTCGAACTCGAACTCCATCGACATCGCCATCTCGCTCACATTCGTGCAGAGATCAACGCTCTGATTATCGGGAACGCAGTCGTGACTATGTGCCGAATCGACAGTCATCTGATAGACGGCACCGTAAGTATTGCAATTGCACAGCATTGAACCGATAAGCTCTCATTCCGGATTCCGTTGCAGATCACCACAAATCATCGCATCACGGCCATTCGTCGTATTCGCGGAGTGGCAGCCACAACACGACTAGCAGCAGCAGCAGCAGTACTCGCAGTCGACACAATCATTACCGGCACGACAGTCGAGAGCGTCATTGTCGCAGTCGTAGTCGCAGTCGCTACTAGTGGCGGATACAGTGATACCAAATACAAACAGAAGAACAGCAACACCAACAGCAACAGCGCAACAGCAACAATTCTATGAACAAGTACAACAAAAGCAGCCAGCAAAAGTTCTAAATCAACATAATGAACATAAAAAAAAATGAAATGAAAATGCAATAATCATAAAACAACAGCTCTTGTAATCAATTGAAAATGCAAGTTAGACGGAGATACCCAACAAACAACAACAACAAACAAACAACAATCATCAACAACAACGAACGAGAAAAAACGAGAACTGCAAACATCTCTAACCACGCCCAATCGCGCTGCCCTTCTTCCACTCTCTCTCTCTCACACTCACTGTCTCTCTGAATGCAGCAACGAGGTACTCCAAATAATAATAACACATTTCAATAATCTGTATAAAAAAAAAAGAAAAGATATATAAGATCACAGTCAAAAGGGGAACACATGTGTGACACGTGTGAACCTTCCAAATGTGCGAATGGAGGTGAGTCGAACACACTTTATTATACGCTAATCGTACTCGTACACCTACCTACTCGTAGTAAAAAAAAAAAAAAAAATACCAAAAGAAAAACCAAAAAACAAAACAAATTTCAAATGGAATTTCAATTGTACAGACAAGAGACAGGCACAGAATGTCTAGTTTCCAACTATCGCTTGCTCAAATCCCAAAACAAAATACATATAAATCAACAAAAAATTAAATCCCTTGAATTCACCATCACAGGTACACGCCCACAACCATATACCCACACACTCACACAAACACACACACACAGAGAGAGACACATATGTTGTGCGTGTTTATTACTAACACATTGATGTATTCCTGTTCATAGTGATCTTTAAATCATCATGTTCTATATCCTCTTATTCACACATAATTATGTAAGGAATACCCATTTTCAAAACTTTCAATAACTTTGAAGTCTGTGTAAAATCGTTTTACATTTTGAATGGAATGCAACAAGTGATGCTCGAATCATGCACATTGTCCGTTTGATTTAGGTAGCGAATATTCTATATATCACAGATTCTTAAGGATTACAAGCAATACTGCAGTACTTCTGAATATATTCTGTTGCCATGTTCAATGTTCGAATATAACTTCACGATCCCATCAAACTTGACAACACTCATCACAAGTTTTGTATTCGGTATTCGGTATTCGGTATTCAAAAGCCATTTGCCCAAAAACAATAACAAGTCTAGAGATTTGTACATTAGAGCGAAGCGAAAATTCGATTATACTGCATACATTATCTTTAGTCGTCAGATTGAATTTAGGAAGTTAAAGTTAAGGCAAGCAATCAATTTATTCACTCTACCCCAGTGTACATATGTACATATATATATATACATGTATACATATAGAAAACCAACGACACCGATAACTGAGACATGCCCGACAACTCGACAGACACGACAGATGGATCAAATTGCCATAAGAATGTGGAATACTTGTTCTGGGGGTGAATCCATTCGATGTGAAGAACTAATGGAATCAGGTTAGTTGAATTTTTGAACATTCGACTATTGGTGTATGGTTTTTATTCGTCCACTCCTTGAGGACAGTATTCACAGCAACATTTACACACACTCACACTCGCACACACATAGACACAGATACACACACACGCAGACACAGATACACACACACACACACAGAGAAAATACTCAAAGATCGCTGGGAATGAAAGTATATCCGTGTTGTACCTGTTATTGGAGATACGTTCAATTGATTGTACCAGGTATTTACAACTCGACAACAAATTAACTAACCTCAAAAATCAACCAATCAATCTTAAGTATATGCATATACAATATTATGATATATGATACATATAATGTAACACCACCCACACAGATCGCGTTTGCATGGGAATGGCATGTGCTTCTTTGTGGTTCGCGGTTCAGCGGTTCAGCGATCCCAAACACAGCGTTTTTATTAATTGCTACCCAATCAGGGTCAGGTTTGCAGGGCCCAGAGGTACGTAATCCTCTCGATGTCTCTCTCTCTCTCTCTCTCTTTCTGTTTCTCTATATCTCTATATATATCTCTCTCTATCTCTCAATCTGTCTATAAATGAATCTCTCCTGTAGTCATATAGTAGGAAGTGTCCATCATTGTAATAAAAAGTCAATGAAAAGACATCTAAAGGCTCTCGCGCACCCAAGAACAACATAAGAACATACTTCCACTTAACGGCATTCCCAGACTCGCATGTGCGTCAGGTACATTTTCAATAAATAATATTTATGTCAATTCCAAATAGAAACACGATGTTTCCACTCACATTACTTGCTCAACACACGTAAATCCGATAATTAAAACAAGTTTACAAAGTACAAATTATACTTCAATTCTGAAATGTTAAGTTACTCAATTTGATCATTTATAGTAAAAGTTTGCCGCTATTTATTTAGAGATAGATATAATTTTTTGATGTCAGAAATCTATTTGGAAAGGACATAGTAGCTTCGGCAATGCCGAATTTGTTTTCATGTTTATCGTTGTTGTACTTTCCAATGTACATACTTACCATATACATACTAAAAGTTGCAAATGAAATGAGCAAATTAATCGAAAAGTAATAATTAATCGAAAACGATGAGAGAAGAAGCAGTGATCGATATATTTTGGGTCGAATTCGAATTCGAGCTTGCACAGTTATCGTTATCGAAACGTTAGACGATCCGAGCAGAACTATCGAGTCAATCATGATGATGACGAAGAAGAAGAGGTAATTGCAATTGAATTCAAAAATACCAATCAAATTTGTAAATTTCTTTTAACTAACATACACTGATAATATGCCTATCTATACATGCATGCATATATGAATGTATGTATGTATATATAGCATATTATGTATGTGTATGCATGTAGATGCTTAACATCCGAAACCACACACGATCTGTATATAGGTAGGCGAGAGCCGTACGAAATACAATGCGACACAGCCACAAATTTCCAGGCAGCGTGTGAGGCCAGGCCACCAAACATTATACGAATTTGACCCCCATTCAAGTTATGTAATTCAGACTGCCAGACTGTGTAATGTGTATGTATGTATATGTTCAACCGCCCCCAAGTCCCAAATATTTCCAGGTAAATTTTGATTATAAAAACTACATTAAAAATACTAAATAATACACACACGCTACGAAATCTGCATACTTTGTATAAACATCTATTAAATAAATATCGTACATATTAAGAAACCTTAGAACTTAAGCAGCTTACGGCCAGAAAACTTTCAAACGGTTTAAATAGAAGACAAAAAACTCAGAAATCTCAAAACCCCCCAAAAGCCCGCCGTCTCTCTGTCAAATTCCCAAATATATTGCTTACTTATTTACTGGTGGGTTAAACTAAACCGAATTGCTTTAAATACCATTCTCCAAATGGAATAACAGATATCAACAATAACAAACATATTACGCCCCTATTTTTTTTATATATATAAATACTTTTTTTGCGTATTTATTTACGACATCCACGAGTATCGAATCTAGTACTTACAATATACATACACACATATCTACAATATATATATTCTTTCACACCAAAATTTGTAAAAAGAAAGAGAAAAGAATGAAAAAACAAGTCTACACTTGACTTTCACTCGCAGCGGTGTAAATACATATGTATATGTATGTACATGTGTATATGTATTCTGATGTATGTATGTGCAGGCCATTGGGCATGTCCTGCTGTCCGTTTAAGCTCCACGTATTTATTACTAATGCCACTCTCTCCAAACATTGCAGGATCAACGATGGGCGCCAATGTTTGAAAGGAACGGACTTCTCTCGCCACCCGTGTTGTGATCGATTGTGCCTGCTGTGATGATCTTCTCCAGGTAACTGCTATGCCCACAACATCCAGTAATGTTTCTTCAAGACAGACGAATGCCGACGAATAGCGAGCAGCGAGTAACGAGCAACGAGCAAAGAGAAACGAGTGACGGGCTCACCCTAAATCTACCACTCATGTTAACTGTAATAAGCATGAGATACGAGGTGAATTTCAATTTCTCTCCTTTCTATCTCTTTTTCTATATACGAAGCTATATTCATATACTTATTTTATATATATGTATATATATATATCAATATATATATATATATATGGAAAAATGTGTATTTATATTAGCATGTATATGCCTATATACATCCTATATATTGCTCTCTATCTCAAACTTTCTCTGTCTGTTTCACACATAAAATTGAAGGACAAACAAACAAACAACACACAAACAAAAGAACAATAACAATTGTTAGATATTTTCTTTTATCGGCATCGTTTTATCTTTCACAAACATGATAAACATATATGAATTTCTATATACTTATGTGTGGAATGTCGAATATCGATATTCCGCGTAGAAACGTTTGTGAAGGATAACGCGTCGCCTGCGGCCATGACGCAATCGCCTTTCGTTATGTATTTAGCAAAAATATATATATATTTTAATTTCATTTAGTTCTTCGCGTACAAAAATGTTTGATTGCCGAACGAAAAACTAATAAATATATACGATAAGACAAAGAAGGAAAAACATGAAAAATGTAGTCATAAATCAAGTTTTTTAATTATTACATACATAACTTACATCTTACACTTAATACATACTATTACAATTAATAATGATAACATTCAAATTCGAAACTCGCAATATTATTTCAATAATATTAAAAAGAAAAAAATACTGAACAAAATAAAAATCAACTTTAGCAAGAGATTGCACAAAATCCTGCATTTTGTTGTTTTTTTTTTCTTCTAAAACTCCTTTGAAATTGAATTTGACGAGTAAGCGTTATGATTCCACTCGCTGCATAAATCGTATATACTTCAATGGTGATGAGGCCTGCTTGAAGCGGAGTATTATAAGCTCGGAGAGGTGAGAGAGTAAAGCTAGCAATTCTATGAAGGATATCGCATCCGCATCTTTGGATCCATATGAATCGAGACTGTTTATTCATTTCCCAGCATAATGAATCTTGTTTCAGCAGAGGAAGAAAATAGGAAAATATTCACAACAGCTGGAAAAACATTGTTTGATAAACGAAAAAATATATATATTGGCTTAAATTATCGATTAATTTGGTGATTCAGATAATAATCTCAAATGTCTGAATGTTTCTTACAAATTCTCTCAAACATCATTTAATCATGGGATTTAAGAAGGTAGCCCAATTCGAAAACTATATCTGAGAGCAATAGAAAGTAGCTTTTGAAGGGAATAAAAATGTCTCGCAATAGCAAGGTTGTAATACATGATCTCAATTTGTATTTTCTATATAAGGTTTATATATGAAATTTGATTCAGATGACGTTTTCCTTCCAATTTGAAAAATGCAAAATAAAACGAAGAAAAGTTGCATGTTTTATCTTTAGCGATTGTATATATTTTTTGTAATCTTTTGTTTGCTTGTATAGATAATATGTATACGTATAATTTTGATGCTTGCACTTACGATTTGCATTGCATTTATAGTTAATATCTACAAAACTCTAGATATATATATATATGTATATATATATATATATATATATGTGTGTATATATATATATGTGTATGTATGTATAATGGTCTATGTAAATATAGCTATGCATGTATCAATTTCGGTGATTTAACAATATCATATTAAAACGGAATTTTCATCATCTATTAACATAAATTCATAAGGGGTGAGAGATGAAAGCGAATACAAAACAAATATATATTTTTTTTTTGAAAAGTTATTTGAATATTTTACAAAAATTTAATTTTATAAACAGATTGATTGTGTATAATAAGTGTAAGCATAATTATAAAGATTATGTGTAAATATTTTATAAAAACAAAGTATGAGGAAAACCAAAGGAAAACAAAAGTAAGTAATCAGCATTGAGCAATTGAGAAAATTTTAACTAACTTACATTGAGTACTAATAACAAATGATTTGCTGTTTGTTTTCTGTTTTTTCTAATTTTTTTTTTACAATTTTTACAATATTTTGCTGGGCAACTTTAAACAATAATTTTGGAAAAATTATTGCTTTTGCACTTTCAACTTATCCTCAAAGTAAGTTGCTTGGTAAATAAAGGAGTACCCAAAGCAGCTACTTGTTTTTGTTTCGCATTGTTGTGTAGTTTTTAATTTTTTTTTTTAAATTCACAGTTATAAAAGTTGTAGTGCTGGCAAATGCGTTGCCCGATCATTCAGCACAGATAAAAAAATGTATATATATATATATTAATACCTAAAAATGTATGTAATATGTATGCGTATTTTGGGTATGTCTTGGTGTGTGTGTGTATGTGTGAATGGGAGTATCTGTGTTTGTCTGTGTGCGTGTATGTGTGTGTGTGTGTGCGTTTGTCTGTGTGTATGTGTGTATGTATGTGTGTGTATGTGTGTGTGTGTGTGTAAGGGAGACATTTCGAGAAAATAGGGCAGCGGACAATTCAGGTATCAGGCTGTAAACCAAAACTGTGCCTGGTAGATCACCAGCTTATCAGGGTGTAGCATCAGAGGTGAGACAGCGCTGGCTGGAGTGGATCGATGGATTGTGGCAGGTCGTGGTTGTGGTCCTGGTCCTGGCCGTGGTGCGCTGCTAGTGGCAATGCTCCGTCACATCCACAATGACCGATTTTTTCCAGCAGAACAGAAAGTAACCGACACCGGAGCCCAGCACGACCATCATACAGAGCCACACATTGTAGGTCATGAAGATCAACATCAGCAGGAAGGAAAGCGTCACCTGGAGCACTTGCAGCAGCGTTTGATACAGATGGTTAATGGACAGCATCGTGGGTCTGTAGTGCAATAGGGTCAACACAATATTCAACATTTTATTAGATTGTTCAACGATCAGGTCAAGTAACCCAGGCCCTACTCATTTCAACCCACAATAATCGAACAAATAAATAAATAAATAAACGTAACTGTTATTACAAATAGACATATACAAACAAACATAATTATGAACAAGGTTATTTTTGGGTTGCACTTAAATTAATTTCGTATAACGGCTCAAAAGATTATCGATAAGTGCATATCGAACTCATTTGCAACGAAAAAGAGCGCTGTCTTTATAAATACTAAACAAATTAGAATACAATTTAGATTATATAGTTAATTCATAGTTGTGCTTTCCATTAAAAGAGAGAAACATCAGAAAATCACAAGATAATTGTATTTCTGAAATTTGCTTCATCGGGTGCATTATTATTGGGTTAGACAAAGTTCTATAGACATTATGTACTACTTTTTTTATTTTTCTTATACAGTTACATTAAATTAGTGTGCAAATTTGGATTGTTACGCAAGTGTGAAGTCAGACTGAAGTCTGTAATTAAGATTTAATAATTATGTAATCGATATCAACCAGTTGGATATCGGGTTGCAAATTTTGTCATCGCCAATGAGACGCGCGTTTTATTTCTTCAAATCAATCGATCAATTAACGAAGTTGGTCACACGCTCAATTAACGAAGTTGGCCACACGCTCGAAAGAGAGCGTTAATTATGTGTGTAATTGAGACGTGTAACATACACACATATATACAGACATACATACATACATACGACACACATACATAGGAGTTACGATACTTACGGTTGTTTGTGCACAACTTCGCCAACGTATCTGAGGATATGAACATTGTGGCGTTGGCGTAGGCACAGTTAACGGGCAAACGGGTAACGGTTGCGTGTGTTTGTTTTATATAGAATACAGATGGGGGAGAGGAGCGAAATCAATGTCAGATTGTTATCGTTATCAATTTGCAGGCGCGGTAAGATTTCACGTTTTTTTTTTTTTGTTTTTTTAGGAATATTCATATGATTATAATAACAATAATAATTATTAAATTAGTTTGATTTTTGTTGTTGTTTTGTTTTGTACATTTGTTGACCAATATTAAATGATGAGCATAATTTACATGATGGCGCGCAAGTTTTTGATATAGTACAGTGATGACGCAGAGGCGAAAAGTGTATGATACACACAAGAGACGAGGCATTAATATGTAACGGTAAACGGCAACGGCAAACAAAATAGCGAGCGAGAGAGAGAGAGAGAAAGAAAAATATATGTAGAAAAGCATTAGAATTGATATTTACAGCAGACACAACAAGGCACAGGACGAGAGGCACGCAGGCAAACAAAAAAATAAATAAAAATAAAAAAGAAAATAAACTGAACAACTAGAAAGAGCGAATAGATACTTACTGCACGGGCGAGGGGGCTGCTGCGGCGGGTGGTGGGGGAAGACGTGGGGCCTCCGGATTGCGCTGTGGTCCCGTCACTGGTCGATACTCGAGCAGATTGTATGTTTTCCAGAAGAGATACTCGCGATAGTATTTAAGGCCCTCGTAGAGCAGCGCCAGCAGAAAGATGGCAATCATTGAGCCAATGAGACCAGCGACCGTCTCAATGTGCCACCAGGAGAACAGTATTGTCTCATCATAGCCAAAGTGGAACTGTCCAAACAGCAGTAAAATATCACTCATCATTTTAAATATTCAAATCGAAATCGAAGTCGAAATGTGTATGTATCGTATATCGAAATGTGTTTGTATTTTGTGATTTGGCACTGGCACTTACCGCCATGGACATCATGTGCTCCATGCCGTGTCCGGTGCCGCCACTGCCATGATGATGCGACGAATGCCCGCCCATTCCCATATCACCGTGAGGCGTCGCCAGCGGCGGACTGAGCGTTGTCGCATCCATTGGCGCCATGTGAGCGTGATCGTGATGCATGCCGGCGTGATCGTGTCCATGCATGGAATGGTCTATCAGTTCACACATACACAAATTGAACAATTCATTTAAAAATTAATCAATGTTATGAGTAATTCAATATATTGTATGATTAGCAGACGTTTCAGTGCCACTCGTGGAACTATTAACGAAAGATTCGCACATGTGGCAACATTAGCAGCAAGAACCGTTATTGTACTCACCATCACCAACACTGGATGCGCTGTGATGTGCATGTGCGTCCATTTTGTTTTTCTTCTTTTCTCTTACTCTTCCAAGTGCTACGATCTGGCACCGCTTTTATATTACTTTATCTACGGTGAAAGTTTAATGAACAAAGAATTAGCAAAATACAATAAAAATGGAAAAGTTAACGTATCCAAATCTGGGTTTGAGATTTGCCTTTTCAAATTTTGGGCTGCCCTCTCAATTCGCCGTTGCTTCCAACCCAATTGTCCGACCAGCAAATGTAACTGGAAAGTACACAACTCATTTGCAACCATCATACAAAAATGACGCAGCTCAGCCACAAGACATTTACTCCCGTTTCGGGGCCACCTTTCACCTTGCCCCCATCACCCGATCCCCTGCCTAGCTAGCCATAGCAGCTTAGAGAGTTAAGAAAGTGAGGAATGCCATTTGCCCATTGTCTCAGCATTCCTCCAATGAAATTAAATTCCTCAACGAAAGTTCTCAGTTGGGAAGGGGAAGGAGATGCGAAATTACAAAGCATCCAGCTTCAACCTAACCCAAGAATTAAATCGATTATCGATTTTAGTTAAGTTGAGCAGTTTATTTTATGTGCTTGATGTTTTGATTAACAATAATTATTACTTATAGCGAGTACTATTTGTATTTAAGAGTTGTTCCGTTTTCAGGACACTTGACCGACTAATGCGAGTTTACCGTCAACTTGGGCATTATCAACTGAAACTAAACATGTTGGACTTTATCACATTTTGGCTTACCGCAAAATTTACAAAAGTTGAACTGCAGCTAACGAGGAAATTTTGAATTAAGTGCTTTATTTGTGGTGTGTGTGGCAGCACATACACACACACACACACACACACACATCATATCAGAATTGCTGACAAAATAAATGATAAGGTGCATTAGGGGTTTTCGTATGCTTGCGGTTTTTGTTTGTTTTTGTATGGGATAGTGAGGGAAAGAGGGGGAGGGGGAGGGGAATACACGCAATCAGTGCAATATGTACGACTATACGAATAGCGGGTACCAAGTGCATGCAAAGTACATATATATACATATGTACATATCTGTATAATAAAATTCAAAGTTTGCATATTTGGGCATGGGAATTTACCAGCAAGCAAGTCGCATTTTTCTACTTACACACTTATATGTAATATCATATATATACACATCTGTATAAATACACATCTGTATAAATACACATCTGTATATATACACATCTAGCATTTGTCATAGATAACTATTGTCGCTGTTTTATACGATCGCAGATAAGTAATACTATTTTTTGTTGTATTTTAATCAACGATCGCTAAACAATTTGTACATAGCGTGGTAGTGAGTTTTGAGTTCAGTTAACAACTATCTGCCCTCCCTCTCTCTCTCATTATCTCTTACACGATCTCTCTCTCTCCCTGTTTATAGCTGAAGAATCAGGTTTGATCTTAACTGCAATACCTCATTTCTCGCAAAGTAAAATTAATCGCAGAAAAGACAAAGAAAAAAAACCAGGCCCCGTTGATAGATGCCACATTAGAGACTATGCCATTGGCCATTGGCCATTGCCAGTCACCAGACTCTCCACTCTCCGTATCCGGGCTTTAATTAGATGAGAAACAAGTTCCGAATGGAATTAGACATGCCTTGCAGCAACAAGCAGCAAACAACGAGCAACAACCGCAATTTCGTAGTTACAAAAAACCCATTCGGAATCAGCTTAATATAATGATATGTACACATGTATTGTAGTATGTATGCCAGCCAATAGTCTAACAAAAGGAAACCGCAATAAAAAGCGGTTTGAGGGTTTGTTTTTTATTATTATTATTATTATTATTATTACTATTTTTTGGCTTCGTGTTCTCTAGCCAAAGTTAGGGTACATTCTCATCTCAAATGCTGACCCAAAAATAAACACTCAATTGTAGCAAGAAGAGACCAAGTTAAACCATCTTATTTGAAATGGATCACATAATGCCCAAATGAGAAATAGTTCTCTAGTTGAGCATAATTTAAAACGGTTCGAAGTCATTCGGCATTTTTGAAGCCCGTCCACCAAATAGTCGCTCACCTTGACGTATGCGGTGCTGGCAAAAGTTTCTTAACTGGTCTAACTGGCTGGCTTGGAGGTGGCTTATGGCCAGCCCCGTTAAAGCCACATAAAAAAGAAAAGTTACAGCAACAAAAAACTTAAGCAAGACAAATAATTCCTATGAAGTATTCATTAAAGAGAAAAGAACGCTTCAGATTTGCTACAATATTTAAAGTCTGTACTCTCATCACATATATATATATATATATATAATATATATATATATATATATATATATATATATATAGATGTATATATTTCTTTTCTGTTTCGCTCATAATTCAAACTTAACTAGATTTACTTTACTTGACTGTCGAGTTTGCTGCTAACCAGTCAGCATTATTATTATTATTAAAGGATTCACATAGGAAATGTTCCCAATTGAGTCAAAATACTGATAAAATGAATAACCACATATTCTTTGAGTTGGCTGTAAATTTTGTACATGCTGCAATCGTGTCGTAATCAGCTAAGAGTTGATTGCAGTTTCATGCGGTATTTGATGTGGATCGGCATTCACCTCCGCTTCCTCCTTCTTCTCATCAGGCTGGAGGCCTGGGATCGATGCGATGGGTCGAATGTCCTGCAGAGCATTCTCTTGCCGTACTGTCATCTCTTTGAGCACCTGTCGCTGTTTGCGTCCCACAGATTTCAATTTCCTAGTCGCAATGCTCGGATGCAGTTCGCAGTGCATGAGAGTGACCCCATTGTAAGTTGGCCGAATGTAATCCTCGTAGATGGTGCCAGCGAGCCGAATGTGGGTGGCGAAGCTCTGCTTGCGAAAGAACCCGATGGCAGGGCCACTGGCATAGGTGAGCAGATGCCTCAGACCCTTGCTAAGGACATAGTCCTTCATGTGACCCATCAGACGTTCGCCGTGGCCCTTGAGCTGTTCCGACGACACAATCGCACAGAAGACAATCTCAATGAATCCCTGGGTGGGAAACGACACAAAACAAATGCCACCAATTGGCTGGCCACGCTTGACCAGAGCCAGCGTTTTTGAAGTGGGATTGAACAACAGATCGCTAATATATTTCGGAGGCATCCGAGGCGACAGCTCCTCCATAAATATCGATTGCAAAGCGAGCAGAGAAGTCTTTGATTGTGTGTCCAACGGTTTCGTCATTGAGCTGCCAAACAGATGCAACTTAATTAAATTGTTGGCAATATTCGAAAGATTCTCAGCAGCCACAGCATTATTTGCAGTAATTGCCTTTTTGTGCGACTCCAGCGGTAGTCGCATCTGTGGTGCACCTCTTGCGCCACAGCATGTGGCAACATCAGCCATAATATGTGGCTCATTCTCGTCATTCTCAGTGCTCATTGCTGGCCACGATTCGTATTTCATTTGATTCCTAGGCAGATCGTCGGGATCAGAGTTATGAAATTGTAGTAATTGTCTCTCATCTGGTGACCTGCACCAACTACCACACCACATGGGATCGCCCTTAATCATATTTCTTTTTATTTCTTGCATCTTCCTCTTTCTATACTTCAAAAACAAAAAACAAATAACGATTAAATGGAGATTGTAATGCAACTCGAAACATTTAACATAGATACTTCAACAACATCACAATCTAAATTAACAAATTACAAATTACACACACACACACACATGCTTAACAAATACTACTTATTGCTTTTGTATTGTTCGTTCATAAATGATGTGGTAAATTTGACTTTCGCATTTGGCAACAATCGCCGCAAGAGACAAGATCAAAGATCAGCTAAATTGCTAATTTTGACTTGGTAACGGGCATTTGGTTTTTGATTTTTAGCTGTCTTTGCTTTTTTTTGCAATTCGGTAAACGAACTCCCAAAAATTGAATATTTTCCGTTTTAGGTGTGTAAGCAAAAAAGACTTTCGCTTTTAGCTGGATGAATTAGCTTGGCTCTAAATGGTATAGTTATAGACAGTGTGTGCACACACACTCATATGTATAAATATTCTTTGATTATGTGCACAACTTTCGTTGATATTGCAGCACTGATATTTGAAAAGAAAGAAAAACATAAATAAGAGCTAGATTAACATGGAATGGTAAATATATAAATGTAAGCTTATCATTCAGTAATACTTAACATATATAAAATAACCCTCATTTTATTCGCATTAATAATGCACTATTTATCTATTGTGCATCGTAATGCAAACACTTGTTATCGTTTTTTTTTTTATGTGTTTGAGCAACACTGAGCAGAGAGCGAGAGAGAAAAAGAAAGTGACTCTCCTGGCAGACAGCTGGCAATGGGAGACTGTGATTGGTGCATGGATTCGCCGGTGCGTTCATTCATTTATAATGCCAAAACGATGCAAGCTTTTGAGTGCGAGTGTGTGTGTTGGTGTCTGTTACGTCACAGTGCGCGCTACATTCGAGTTTCGAGACAATTACAAAAATTGCGCGACTCGATCGAAATGCAAAATCAATCACAAAGCAAAACAGATTTAAATACCAAGACACACACACATATATATATGCACATACACGCACGTGACGACGTAAATGCATATAACTGTTAAATGGCGAATCAAGTGATTAACGAACGAGGCAGCCCCCCACTCCCCGCTCCACTTATGAACGGTCCCTCGCACGTTCTTTTGTCAACTGATAAGTGTTGTTATATAGATAAAAAGAAAGGCAACTACAGCAACAATATTTATTGTACTTACTACACTTAACGGCCGCGCCTGCGAATACAAATACTACGAACGGATAATAAGCCGGTATATATATCTATATATTTATATATACTCAAAAGGGAATGTGTGCAAAGCTGAAACAGAAATCATTAATGTGAATAAGCAAAATAAATGCACATAATGTATCTCAATTTTTTCTCTTTTTTGATTTGGAATCACTGTCTCACGTACGCTCGCTGCACGCACACACACAGTCACTTTACGCGTAGGGAGAACAACAACATCCGTCGTTTGCGCTTTGTAGGAGGCGCAGTCAAATACACAAGCACAACGAGAACAGCTGTTCATAACGGCAAAAATGGCCAATGTGAAACAGACGACTAAATGACGTTTGTTTGCAGGTGGTTCATCGTCCAATAAAATCATGCTTAATTTTGACAGTTGACAGTTTCCACTTGTACACTTTGTTCATTTTATACACAACATAACTCAAAAAAAAAGTGCAAGGAAAAAAATAATTGAGGAAAAACCCGCACTGTGGAAACGTTATTTAATCACATATTAAGCATGTTTTAATTTGCAAATGTGTGTGTGTTGCAGGCTTATGAGCTACATTGTTGCACTATCGGACTGCAATTAAGCTATTGTTTATTTTATAATACTGCGTTATTTACTTCGTTTTGCCGTATTGATATCAAAGCAATGAAAAACTAAAATGCGCACGTCCGCTCGCAGACAACTTGTTCGCACGATTAAAGTGCCAGCTTCGTCATGGCCGCACAGCCGAAAACGATTGTAGAGCTTTTTTTCCATGCAAATCGATTCTTTTGCTATCGAGTACTTTTTTCTTTTTGCATATCGATTATGGAAAGTTTCATGTGTGCTGTGTGTATCAATAAAACAAAGCTCACATTATGGCAAATATAAGTGAATACTTATTGTATAATTTGACAATATTATGTCATAGGAATTGCAAATAAAAAAAAAAAATACTAAGGTAATCAGTTGTGAAGTGTGTACACAACTGGTTTAAGTGTCGCTAGAAGTGTGTACACACTGCACGCTCTGCAGCCGCAACAACAGTGTGTACCTATCAAATTTAGTTGGATGAATATTTACATGCACTGCGCAATAAATTGAGGAAAAGTGATTATTAACAAGCATAAAGTGTGTTAAAATTATTATTGGTTATTGCCCGTTTCTTATACTGATTGATTTCAGCTCTTGCATGTTAGGATATAAATTTTTGGCGCTTGCTGCTGCTTCTCAACGTGCAGTCAAAACAAAACAACAACAAAAGCACGTGCAACGTGCATCGTTAGCTGCAAGCAAATCGGCAGCAAATTTTGTTCCTGCCAAGACAGATATAATATCCAAAGCGCATCAGGATGGGTATGGTACAGAAGCGCAAGAAGATGCACTATGGCGACACGCATCTGCAGCGTCGCTGGCGTGTACGGAATCGTCGTCGGGATCTGGACCAGATCGATGACGATATGCGAACACAGAGCGCCGAGCTAATTAATCAGAATGTGGATCTAGATAAGCCGGGATTTGCGCAATTCTATTGTGTGCACTGTGCCAAGTACTTCATCGATGATACTGCGCTGCAATCACATTTCCACACCAAGGTGCACAAGCGCCGACTCAAGGCGCTCGAGTTGGAGCCGTACAGCATAGAGGAGTCGGAACGGGCCGTTGGTCGCGGCAGCTACCAGAAGGCCAAGAAGCGAGTCATCGAGACGCAGCCGAGCAAGGATGAGGTCAAGGCGGGCAAACGGATAAAAGTGGAGAATAAGGACACAGAAGAGCCCACGACATCTGCAAAAGTGACACGAAAGAGACCCAACAAAATGGAGACCTAAATCTTACATTTTATAGATTAATACATTTTTTTCTTCACATGTCAACTTTTGCAAATCTTAAAAAACAATATAAATTGTATACATAAATATGTATATTTAGATATATTCAAATCACAGATTTTGTCGTGGGACTAACGAAAGAAATCATTTGGTTCGTAGAGAATTTGGATTCAATTGGACTTGAAATCGAATTGAGGACTGCATCCAAAAAATCTCTTTTGTTTCTGCAAATTGCAGGGCATTATTTTAAACAGATGGAAACTCTTTTTCCCAACTGGCCAAAAGACTATTTCAATAATTTCAAAATGTACAAACTACATCCATTATTAATTCTGTCCGCAAAAAAAAAACAAACAGTTTTATGTGTATAATTATATATATATATATATATATATATAGAGGTACATATATATATATATGCGTGTATATATAGTTATAAATTTTATAATGTATTTTTGGTGTACATATAGTGGGGTTTTTATCAAAAACCAATCGAATCCGATTTGGATTTTCGATTTTGAGTATAATAATGAGCGCTCAAAACAATTATGAGGTATGTTTTTTCCATTTGATTTGTTTCTCTTTTCATGTACTCTGCTTATTGTATATTTAATGATGTAAAGTTCTTCAAATGTACAAATAGTTCTTATTTTTTGTTTCTTTGTTTTTTTTTCTTGATTTTTAAGTAGTTGCGTCCGAGGACGGCAATTTGAGTTTTCGGCTTTGTGATCCCTTCTAATCCTCAGTAAAGATATGCATGGGGCTGCTAGATGATAACTGGGCAGTGTTCATGACGATGACGAAGGTGATGGTGTGTGTGTGTGTGCGTGGTATAGGTGTGTGTGTGTGTGAGAGTGTGTGTGTGTGTGAGTGTACATATGTACATGTTATATATACAAAACTTGACACTGGTGCAAAAAAAAAAATATATATATATATTTAATTCTATTGGTTGTAAAAAGGGTTTCGACTAGTTTTCACAATTTGTTTAGATTTGGATGCAGCTGCTCCGCAGTTGCAGTTCCAGTTGCATCTGCAGCATATTGTTGGCCAGATTCTCCTCCGGCTACAGTTACAGCTCCCGATCCCATTCCAGCTTCTGCCTCTGGCTCTGCTTTGATGGCGCGCCTGCGCGTCGTTTGCCTCAGTGCGTCATTGTGGCGCCCCACTTTGGCAGCAGTGTTGCTGGTGCTGGTGGTGGTGTTGGTGGTGGTGGTGTTGATGATGTTTGCTTGTGGCTCCGTGAAGAATGGATGATTGAGAGCCTCCTCGGCGCTGATGCGCTTATGCGGATTGATCTCGAGCAGTCGACCGAGCAGATCGTAGGCACTCTCCGGAAAGCATTCGTAGGGATCCAGTGGCTCCGTCACATAGAAGGTCTCCTCGCACAGGCAATTGAAGAAGTATTGATCACAGTTCTTGCACATATGGATGCGTCCATCGGCCGATTCATATTTGCGCACCATCCGTTGATCGCTGAAGATGAGCCGATGCCGGAATCGCAGGCACAGGCTACGCAAATTCAATGGTTTCGATCGCTGGCTAAGCGTCACCATGCGCTCCAAGGCAACGGCCGTTTTGCGTATGGCTCGATCACCAAAGATGGTCACAATCTCGGCCAGTGCCACAAAATCATTGGGCGCCTTAAAGAACGGATACACCGACGAGAGTATCGATAGAAAAATTACACCCGCCGCCCACACATCAACGGTGGTCGTCTGATCCGCATACTTGAGCAGCACCTCCGGCGGCCGATAGCCAGGTGTGCCCGCTCGCGATGCATGCACCTCCTTCTTCATCAGGCAGTTGAGGCAAACGCTCGGATTGGCAAAGCAAAAACATTTCGATCCGCTCAAGGCACCACCGGCAGCTGTAGCAGCAGGACTCGCACCACCAACAGCACCACTCGCACCGCCAGCTGTGCGATTTGTGTTGTATTTGCTAACGGATGGTGCACTCTGTTCCGGTTGCTGTATGTTGCTGGGCAGCTGTGACGACATCTGCTGCTGATTGCCCGTCGCCTGATTGGCCGAGAGAGTGGCATCTTCGTTAAGCGCCAACTGCTGTTTGGCAGACTGTGCAGCAATCGCAGAATTAACTGGCTTGAGCGGCATCTTGTTCCAGTTGCTCACCGCCTGGTCATCGATGAGCCGCATCCGCTTGACGGCGCCACCAAGTGTTGCCTCCATCGTCGTCGTCGTCGGCAGTTGTTGCTGCTGCTGAATTGAGTTCACTTCGCGTTCCCTTGGCCGCTTGCTACTGTTGCTTAACATAGCCTTGCCACTGCCACCGCCACGCAATGCCGGCTGCTGCTGCTGGAGCTGGAGCTGTTGTTGCTGGGAGACATTCACATGCTGAGCGAGACCAAAGTCGACGAGCAGAAACTGGCCCTGTCGGCGATTGTACAGAAAATTGCTGGGCTTCACATCTCGATGGATGACATTAAACTTGTGGACATGTCGCAAGGCCTGGAGCAGATTGTGCATATACAAACGAATCTCCGGCACATCCATTTTCGTATAGAAATCGTGAAAACGATCGTGTGGCATGTAGGGCATCACAAAAGCCGCCGATGCCTCGTAGCGCAAACAGCAGTGGATGCCAACCACGTTGTTGGTGCCCCTGCAACGATGCGAGAATTGTGAACGAGATTAGTCAATATATACATATAGAATCTGGAAACTGTAATACGAGGTGTGTTCAAAAAGTATCGCGAATTTTGTGTTTTTTCAGATATTATTTATTTATTCATGAATATCTATTTTGTCCCCTTCAAAGTAATCCCCATGAGATATTATACGAGCTGTGTTCAAAAAGTATCGCGAATTTTGTGTTTTTTCAGATATTATTTATTTATTCATAAATATCTATTTTGTCCCCTTCAAAGTAATCCCCATGAGATATTATACGAGGTGTGTTCAAAAAGTATCGCGAATTTTGTGTTTTTTCAGATATTATTTATTTATTCATGAATATCTATTTTGTCCCCTTCAAAGTAATCCCCATGAGATATTATACGAGGTGTGTTCAAAAAGTATCGCGAATTTTGTGTTTTTTCAGATATTATTTATTTATTCATGAATATCTATTTTGTCCTCTTCAAAGTAATCCCCATGAGATATTATACACTTGTGCCAACGGTTTTTCCAATCTTCGAAGCACTTCAAAAAATCATTTTTTTTTATCTTGTTCAGCTCCTCCTTCGATCCCGTCTTTATCTCGTCAAGCGTAGCGTAACGTCGTCCTTTCATGGGCCTCTTCAGTTTAGGGAACAAGAAAAAGTCACAGGGGGCCAGATCTGGGGAATACGGTGGCTGCGGCATCATTAGTGTGTTGTTTTTGGCCAAAAAGTCGCGCACAAGCAACGATGTGTGAGCAGGGGCGTTATTGTGGTGCAAAAGCCAATTTTTGTTCTTCCACAAATCCGGGCGTTTCTGGCGGATTGCTTCGGGCAAATTGCGCATAACTTGCAGGTAATATTCCTTATTGACCGTTCTACCCTGTGGCAAGAACTCATGATGCACCACGCCCCTGCAATCGAAGAAAACTGTCAGCAAAACTTTCACATTCGACCGAACTTGGCGCGCTTTTTTCGGTCTTGGTTCGTGCGGCATAAGTGAGAGACATGAGTACCAACATAACGCTACAAAAAAATCGAAATTCGATTATACGTAACCCGCGAAAATTCAAAATTCGCGATACTTTTTGAACACACCTCTACCAACTGTTGCGTAATGGCAATTCAAGCAGGGATTTAAACGGAGACAACAACTCAACAAATGAACTCCCTCATGATGGGTGTATCATCTGATAGACATCAGCATGCCTCCTCCTCCAATTCCACCTTCCCCTACTCCTCCTCCCGTCCTGTCGATTGCAACATTTTTGCAACATTATTTCGAGATGACTTTCAATCTATGATTGTCCAAATTCCACTGTCAAATAAGTCAGCAACATTTCGTCGTCAATTCGTCATAATTCTGGCGAAATCTTGACACAGCGCTATTAGCAATATTAATAATATATATATATATATATATAGGTGGTTGAGATGAGGTCATTTCGGTTGCTTCAACTTGGGTGGGAGGATGTCCAGGGCGCCCACGTCGACTGTCGACTGGCGAAGCACCGACGTCACAGCAGTGATTATTTCACATAGGCCCCATTCCCCATCTCCCCCTTAGAACACAACCGTCCCCACCCATCTCCCCCAATAGAGGCAGCACAACTGCGCACGACCCAATCCGCATCCCCGTGTCAAATGTAATTATTATCGCTGTGACGCAACTGGGCAACGGAATTTGCGCAAATTGAATGGCAACGGAATAGAGCAAGATATATACATAAATATATATATATAAATATGTATCTATGCATGAACAGATGTACGCAAAGAGCGAGCGAGAGAGAGCGGAGACTTCAGTTCACTGGCATACGCAGACAAACAGACAGACAGATAGACAAACCGGCCGGCTATCATTATTATTATTATTATTATGAGTGTGTGTTCCGCTGCAAAAGAGTGAGAGAGGAATATGCCTGAGGGAAATCCAAGAGTGCTGGCAGCCAATTGGTAATTGGTATTTGGGTTAGCTGTTATTTGTTGCCGATAACCTTGTTCAAGGTAGTTCAAAGCGGTATTTAACGGTTATTCTACGTCATCGGCCAGTCATTCAGATATATATATATATATGTGTGTGTGTGAATTGGCCACTTATCTAATCTTAGGCAAGCAGCTCACAGACTATCGATAAGAAGCACAAGTGTCCAAGGCTTGTAATCGATAATTATTTTAAGATTATGCATTTGAAGGATATGCAAGCAAAACTCAATTTCCTTGCGCACATCCTCATTCTTACATAAATGTGTGCAACTGTGCTTTTACGTATAGACACAGAATAATATGTATATACTTATGCATATGATTTGTAAACAAACGTAACAAGTTTGTCTAGCGAGCGAGAAAGAGAGAGAGAGAGAGAGAAGAGTGCACGTGAATGGTGTGTGAAAGTGCAATAAACGTTGGGCCAATGGCAATGGGCAATGGCAACGCTAGCCGCAACTTAAATATATTGCAATGACGTATGTACCTAGGCATCTATATATGTATGTGTGTATGCATATTTGTATGTTTGGATGTTTGTACCTTCGGTTGACGTCGTTCGTGACGCTCTAAACAAAAAATCAGAAATTAAGAACAAACAAAAAAAGAAACAGAAAAAAAAGACTATCAAGTTTTGGTTTGGTTTGGAGTCGCGTCAGAGTCGGGTGCAGATTGAATATTGCTTGATGATTTATTGATATTTGATAGATGGATCATACTACTAGCTGGATCGTACATACCCCATATCTGTCATGCATTGCAGCTCCTTCATAATGCGATCCGGGTGACTGGTGGGTATATGATGTTTGATCGCAAACTTGCGCCGCATTCCGTCCGGCAGTTGTGCCTCCCGCTTCAGCGTTGCCAGCAGCACGGTGCTAAATGTACCGTTACCGATGCGACTCTGCACATCGAATATCTGGCCAATGTCCGGTATGCGTTGCAGCAAATCGCTGATGGCCTCTGCGATATATATACATATATGCGATGTTAGTATGTATTGATTACTATACTCGCTTCTTGTAAAATCTGGCAGCACTTTACTCCCCTCTCTCCCCCCTTACCCAACAACCTCTTGTTTCTTTTGAGCCAAACTCTATCAAGCGATGTTCGATATATTTTTTCTTTCTTTGGATGATCCAAAATTCTAAAAGGCAATTGAACGTTTTTTTGTTTTTGGGCTTTATCGTTTACGTTATCCTTATATATGAAAATTGTACTTTTTCGTCGTATGTGGTACATAATGTTGTCTTTCTATTTTGTGTGTACAAAATTCATTTTTTCCAAGTGGCAAACGAAAGTTGTGCACAAAAATAGATTTCAAAGCGACAGACAGACGGACAGTGCTGTGCCGTAGCAAAAGAATCATATATGTATGTATGTGTGTAGATATGCACACATACATACATACGTATGTACATATATTGAAGAACAAACGGAAAAGAAAACAAAATGGTGGCTTGCCGTTTACCTTCGCTTTTGTTGCGCGGCTTCGTCCTGCTACTGTTGTTGCCCAACGCATATTGTTCCAGCGTCGCTGCTGGCGTCTGTTTCTGGAGCCTCAACGCATTGCTGCCATTATTATTATTGTTGTTGTTGTTGCTGATGTGATTGTGCTGCTGCTTATGATTAAATGTTGCTGTTGTTGTTGTTACTGCTTGTTGTTGCTGTTTGTTGATGCGAGGTGAAAATGTTGCTGTTGTTGGCGGCATTGACACATTGACACTCATGCCCTGAAATGTGGCTGCCAGTTTGGGACTAGAGTTGCCACCGATTGCTGCAATTGCTGATTGCGGTTTGTTGCCACTGCCGCTGCTGTTCCCGTTGCTGCCTATCTGCGTTGCAAGTGAGAGTTTGATAGTGGTGGTGGTGGTGGTGGCAGCAGCAGCAGCAGCTGCTCCTGCTGATGGTGGAGGTGCAGCGAGTAGAGCCGTGGTGCTTCTGCTGCTGCTGCTGTAGTCGTAGTCGTAGTCATAGCAGCCGGAACCGAAAGGGATGCGCTTCTCCATTGTCCAGGCGTCGTTCGCATTACCAATGGCACCAATGCCACCATCGGCCTGAGATGGTTGTGGATCGGGTGGTGGTTGTCGATGTGGATGTGGAGGGGAGCGTACCGAGTTGGGAATTTTGCTGCCGTTGTCTGGTTTGATCCGCTTTCAATTGACGCACAGCTTTTCTTTCTCCTTTTTTGTTATTTTTTTTTTGCCGCCCTGCAGTACGAATGTACTTAGAAACACATTACAATTTTGAGCACAAAAAAAAAAAATTTTTTTTTTTCTTTTTGCTTTAGTCAAACGAGATTGTTGAGCGCTGTAATTTAACTGAGTTTTTGCTTTTCGAACCGCATACTTTTTTACTCGATTCTGAATCGAACCGATTCTGTCGTGTCTTCTACTACTCTGCTGACGCTCCCGCTGCCAATCGCATATAGCGTGACGTACATACGGCGAATCACGCACGATGTTTGGCGAATATGAACAGCGGGAATAGTTACCTCTCCGCACCACTTGCCGTATTATCGAATAATGTGCGCCCCCATACGGTATTCTCTATACACTCTTTCGTTTATTTGCCCATTACAATAATTTTCAGACAACTCGAGCTTATCGGCCAGCGATAAACGGCGACCAGCTGATTGCAGTGTTGCATATCGTTAGCATATTGCTTAGCCACCTCTGCTTGTATATCGATTGCCTATAATTCAAATTACTATTCATTATTGTAATTTCATTATAATTTAAGGGAACAACAGTAATAATAATAATCGGCATAAATAATTGGCATGCATAAATTTAATATAAACTTACAAAGGTGACTAAAACATATAATTGGATGGGTTAAAAAATAAACTGAACATTTTGAAAACGCCAGCGTATAAATACTACAAATACTGGGGAAACTTTACCGATTGCCTATCCACATAAATATTTCGAATACAAGGCATACATAAATTCCATAAATAAACTGACTAAAACATAAAAATACAATATTTTTTTACAACAATTGGAAAGGTAAAAAAAAAGAAAAATTAACTAACGCAAACTTTTGAAAACGCCCGCGTAAAAATTTTACGGTGCAATAAATAAATATTATAAATAACAGAAATTAACGCAAAAGATTGCCAGTCGGACGCGCCATAAGCATATATTTGCTATCGGCAATCTCATCCAATGTCTGGTTGGGATTACTGCAACGGGCACACGGCCCAAATAGACGCAACAAAATGCGAGAAGCCAGCGACTTCCGCCTTCGGTCTAAATACAGCCCGGTAATTTCGATCTGAGTGCTACTGCTGGTGCCATGTTGATCAACTTCGATGGCCGAGTCATTGCTGCTCGGATCGCTCCTGGCCCAGTTGTTACTTGTTGTTGCAATGAGGCGATTGCAATTGGTTGGTGGCAAGTTGACGCCAGAGTCAACGCCATCGTTGCTTGCTGCATTTGAATAAAAAAAATAAGATATTATATATCAATCATCTACCATTTTCTGTCCTCAAAACTCAACTCAACTAGTATTATACAAAAAGGCAATTATTTAAAAACGATTTTAGCTTTTCGCAAATATAACAATTAAAAAGTCGAATTTGTTGCGCTGTCCAACTAACATATTTAAATCTATTGGATAACTCTAACCATCTCAACCATTATTATAAAAATAGCAGATAAATTTTGAAAATGCACAATTCATATATGCTTATACGAGTATGTAGATATTAATAATATGTATCTAAATATATAGATATATGTACTTATCATAGCCCTTACCAATTGCGTTAGCCTCCAGTTGGGCGCCGTCGTTGATGAAATCCTGCAAATGAAGCCTGCGAGCCGCCGGCGGCATATTGAGCATCGGTAATTCAATGGAACCAACGCTGCTGCCCAACGTGATGTCAGTCAAATTACAATTGGGATGTGGCTGTGGAGTTGCGTTCACCGCAATTGCTGGCGTGTCCGTCATATCGGAGAAGCGAAAAATGTGCACGGTGTGCAACAGCAGCGGCGGCAAATCGGTTTGGGTCGCCTTGGCCACGCACTGCCTGCTTGGCTGGCCGTAGATGGTCGGCAAAAAGGAGCGGCCATCATTTGACGCGGCAAGCTTGTCGGACGATAGTCGCTTGAGCTTATCCTTGCAATCGGTAAGTTCGGTGCGTACCGATTCAAAGTTGCGACGCAAGAGGATGTGATCGTTGGACTTCTTGCTGAGGCGGGCCTCCAGGAAATCGTTGTACATCTGCAGAGTGTCCTTTTCGTTGCTGAGGCGCTCGAAGCTCTCGTCGCGCGTATTTGTGTCCGCTTCGCTGCTGTGCGCCGTTGACATCGATTCATCGTCGTTCAGCTTGGCCTGTGTGAGCGATTCGGGCATAGAACGATGCCGTTGAAATGTGTTTGATGGATTTCGAGGCTGCTTCGCTGCCTGCTCATCGAGATCCGTAATGTATTTGCGCACCTTGCTGGTCACGTGCTTGTAGCGGCGCTTCGTGTATGCCGAGTGTATGTCCTGATAGGATACAGCCTTGCTACTCCGTTCACTGCCCAACTTTGGGTGAGTCGAGGGTCCTTCGTCGTCTTCGCATTCATTATCAGCCTTGTTGTTGGCTGCGTCAACGGGTGGCATTATCAAAATGAGCTTTCAGTTTTTTTTTTTTTGCTTACCATGTCTATTGTCCTCGTGGTGGAGTCCCACGGGATCACTGGCGCACGTGTTCTCCGAGCTGTTTAAAAATGGCGAAGCGCCGCGCTCAAAATTATCGGCCTCGTCGAGGTTCAGAGAGAAGCTGTGTTGCCGTTGCAAGCATAGGTTACTTGTGTTTTGTCGGGCGTTCAGCTTATCAAATAGCTCATCGGCAGGAAAACTTTCATCCTCCAGACTCATGATTTATTTAATTTTTTATTTTTTTTTTTTCGAAATCACACAGAGCGCACACGATACATACAAATGAGTAGGACTGGAAAATCACCGTTATGATCAGCGTTGCCAGAAATAACAGCTAGATATCTAAATAAGAAAATCGACCCCTATACAATTATATATATATACATATATATTTAACTATATATGACTATTTTGCTATGATATTATATCAACATTTATCGCTTTGTCCGTTATAGAAAATTGTAACTATTTATATTTTTGAATCGACCATGAACTTGGCATATTCAAAGGTCGTGAGTGGCATATCGATATATTCAACGTATCGATATATTGCTAGAAGAAGCACATTCATAAGCCGGCGTCATTGTTGCTCGAAAGTTCTTCTCTACTATTGCACATTGCTCACGTTTTGGCCAAGTGTGATCCATTGAATACAGACTGTAACAATGCCCCTGGAACAGGTGAGTTTAAATGTGTAATTTAACAACAGGCAACACAAACCCCGTCATTTGATTCCAGCTGAAGGCAGATGTCGCCGAATTCGCCGCTTTGTTAGAGCAGGCGAAATGTGCGCGTGTTAGAGGAGCTTTGACGCAGGCCAAGGCGGAGGCGGAGCGTGAAATTATCAATCTGGAGATCAAGGCACGTCTGGCAGAGGAACGTCAAACGTCTGGCGGTGATACAAAACGGTAAGACTAGCCCATTACAATTTTCTATTTTGCGAATAATAAATAAAATGCATTTTGTTTGCAACGCACAGTTATTTGCACGAGCTGACGGACTACGGCTGGGATGAGAGCGTAAAATTTGTGAAGCTTTTTATTACACTGGATGGCGTACAGAATTGCGCCGAGGAAGCTGTCACCGTTAACTACACGGATCACTCGCTGCAGCTGCACGTGAGCAATCTGAACGGGAAGGACTTTGGCCTTTCCGTCAATAATCTGCTGTATGCCATCGATGTGGCGAACAGTTATCGCAAGGTGAAAACGGACATGGTGGCGATATACCTGAAGAAGGTCGAGGAGGGTCAGAACTGGGAAGTGCTCACATCGATACAGAAGCGCCTCAAGCAGAAGCAGGACAGCGAAATGGCTAAGGACACCGAGAATCCCGAGGGGGCGTTGGTCAACATCATGAAGAAGATGTACAACAGCGGCGATTCCAAGACGAAGCAAATGATTGCAAAGGCCTGGACCGAGAGTCAGGACAAGGCACGTCTCAATCCGGCCGAAGGCGGTTTTGGCAATCTGGGCGATCTATAAGTAGTATTTAAAGGAGAACAATCCATACACGATACTATATACATATGTACCCTATATATTCCTCATTTTTTGATTGTAATCGAATATATATGTATGCGTGTGTGTATTTAAATATAGTTCGAAGTAAACAAAGTAAATCGTTGGCCTTTTTCTCAATCTTTTTATTATTTCACATCTTTTGCAGAACTGCAGAAAATGTGACATGTTTAAATTTAGTACGGATGTGCATGCATTCATTAATTGCCTGTCAAAATGCTGCGCAAGTCTCCTGATTATTTCCAATTATATGCAGATGCACTAGCTAATTTACTTTGACGACAGGTGAGCGGAGCCACAACGGACAACAGCGTCCTTAATGACTCCATTTCTATAATTAAGCAAAATGCTTTCGGTGCCAGACGATGCCAGATGATGATGCACTTGGCAAGTACCTTTTGGCTTACCAAACAAGCAACCAATTCGCTATGCGAGATTTGCAACATCAGCGAAATGTGAGATATGTGACATACACATACAATTTATGATCTGCAAATAGAATCAACTGACAGACATGTGTCAATTGTAATTGGGAAGAGGAAAAGAAATACGAAATCGTTTTGTATAGGCGTATTTATTTATTAAACGTTTGTGATTAAAATCAATAATGTTTCTGTTTCTGTTGTTGTTGTTGTTTGCATACATACATATTTGTAATCTATTCCATTTTTAATAGTTAGTTTGCTTTAAATGATTTAATAATATTTAATTGTATTTAAAATACATTTTATATGTTTTGCGTTTTATCAAATTCCAACAACAAAAAAACACGAAATTGAAAGAAAAAAATGAGAGAGCAGCATAATAAATTGACTGTAAGTCAACACAGCAACAAATGCACATAAAAGATACTGTCTTTTTTTTTGTTGTTGTTTTTTTTTTCATTTTTCTTCTAAATTTATATATATTTTAAATGTGCGTGTGTTGTAAACAATTAAATTGTCGTTTTGCTGAAATTAATTTGCAGTGTTATCGTTTCGATTTGATCTACATATGTTTTTTGTGTATATAGTTAGGAGCTTAGGTCCTCAGATATAGTAGAGAATACATATGTGTTACATTTGGGCATATAAATACGTTTGCCTGTTGTTTGAAATACATTTGGTTTACGTTACAAAACTGAAAAGAAGTTCGACTCGAAATCATATACATATTACATTAAAAAAACATCGAACACAAGGCGTCAAAGATTGAATAATGGAGCGTATTCATAAAGTAAGGATACATATATTTTAATATATTAAATACTTATATGCATACATTCAAACACATATATCGTATGTACACATCCTAATAAAGGTACGACGTACTAAATATGTTAAATTTGCTATCAAAAGAAGCAAAAACCAAAAAAAAAAAATACAATAAAAAGAAAAAAAAAATACATTTATATGGTTATTTGTTTTTACACAAATTTATACCGTATGGATGTGTATATATTTCCACGAAATTAAGACAATCTTTTGTCAAATGATAACTGTAATCGAACACTTGTCCGACCTAATTATATGGGGATTATAAGTTTTGCATAGTGCGGTTATGGGACTTGATATATATATATATATATATATATATATATATATATGTAAGTATGCATATGTATATGTGTGTAGTGGTAATTAATTAATCGAGTAATTATTACGGGAAGTACTTAACATTTGTTATAAATTTGTGACCGCCGTCTACATTGCTGTAGTATTTTTTTTTTAAATCATTTTTTGTGTTTGTTTTTATTTTTTTGTGTATGGGTTGTAAATGAAATTAAGTTCGGTCTTTGCCTGTTCTAAGTGAAGCACCAAAAATTTAGTTCAACTCTCTGTTTTTCTTTTGGATACTTTCATGTGTCCTAACTAAGACCATATACACTGTGTATATATATATATTTATATGTATATATATATATATATATATATACGAATGTATGTATATATTCTTTGCGTTTTATCTATCTTGTCGTATCGTATCGTATCGTATTTTGTATGTGTAAAATCGAATTTTCGTTAAAAGCTTCTCTTCCCCCATATTATTTTGATTTTGTATTTTTCACATTGATGGCTTTTGCTTGAGTATAAAAATAAATGTTCCTTTTTCTAAGACTATGCTGGAAAAAAATTCATCGCACACACACACACACACACACAACACACACACGCACGCACAACAATCAGTCCTAATTTGATACTTTTATTACGCAAGTATCTAGATACATTTCCTCTTTAATTGCATTATTATTTTTCAGCCTATATACAACATCCTTGTATGTGGGTGTGTGCGGTATATGTATATATATATATATATATATATATATATAAATATAAGTGTGCGTGTGTGTATGGAGTAATCGTAAAACTTCTAGAAAATTATGCGGTTTCTATGCATGTGGTTGCTTCTAAGATCTATCACGAGAGCAATGCATATGTGTAAGTAAATTTTGCTTAGTTTAATATCCTATACGACACGGAAATAAAGAATACCTTGAGTGGTAAGAGTAAGAAGATGAAACGGTTAAGTTTTAGTTCAAAGTCTCAATTTGGATTGTTAATGGTTTGTTGGTTGTGCACTCCTCTTCCTCCTCTTTTCTTCCTTGTGAAGGCACGCAGTTCAAGAGCAATCGCTTAATGCAAACTAACGAGCAGCGAGTAACGAGTAACGAGTAAGGAATCAAATGCGTTTTGCAGCCGAGTTAGATACTATATAGATTATAATTGGAAAAGTTTGGTTGTCTGTACTATGGGAATACTCGCTGGACTTGAGTAGCGAACAATATGTGTTATTTGCACTGAGTGAGCAGATAAGTTAAGTAACGAGAGCGAGTAGTAGGAAACTGAAGCTGAAACTGAAACTCAAATTGACTGGGGATCTGATGAGGCAGTTACTGTTTGCTCCTCTTCTCGAACGTTTCTTAGTTTTGATTACGTAATATTTTCCTAGAGATAGACGAGTATATATATATTTTATTTTTTTTTTATTTTTATGTATTGTATATGCGTTGAGGTTTATTGGAACGGTTCCATTAGCTTCAATTACATTTGATTCGGTTTGGTTCGGCTTGGTTGGGTTCGGTTCAATTGGAATCAATGAACCAACGAACAATTGAACAACCGCACAGACGGACAATTCCAGCTTGGCCCTAACATTAACTTAAGCTCTAACTTGAATCCTTGAATCCTTCAATTCAGCAACCACATTCACATTCACATTCACAATTCTATTCATATTCATATTCATATTGCGATCGTCGTCGCCTCTCAGTAAACAGTTGGAAGTAGCTTAACATGGGGCCTGGCTCTGGTCCTGGTCATTGGCCGGACGCTGGGCGTCCGCGCGTGCCGTTAATAAAGCTCCGTATGATGACGAACTGGCGCCGGAATCTTGGACATGCCACGTTCTCGTCGCGGCGACACCATTGCCGCCGTTGCTGCACCCACTGAGTTGTTACTGCCACAGGATGAGGCACCCGAGCTGCGCTTGGAGCGCGCCTTTGCCGGCGGCGAGCAGCTTTCGGATCGCTCCAGATTGCCATTGCTGTGCACCCACGCCGTGGTGAAGTCCTCATAGACGGGCGTCTTCTTTCCATTGCAATTGCTTGGACTCGGACGCGGCTGCTGCTGTTGCTGCAGCTGCTGCTGCTGCTGCTGATTGCCGGCTGCATAGCGGGAGAGCAGTGTCTTCATCTTCTCCAGTATCTGTGCATCGTTCTTGGCACTGCTGGCCGCTTCGAGGAGCTGTTGTGCCAGCGGCGATGAGGCATGATTCTTCACCGGCGACGTTGTCAATGAGCTTGTGCATCCGCGCACCCGCCGCCCATTGCTATCGTACAGGATGTGCGAGGAGCGCGTCTTCGAGCCACGCTCGAACGGAGCTGGCGATGTGGCTGCAGCCAGCGGCGGCGCAAATGTGTCCGCATTGATGGTCGGCCGTTTCTTGCTGGCCACTGTTGGCGTTGCCGCACTGCGTCCACCCCACGTATTCGTCACATCCCGCACCAGCGGCAACTGTGATGCTTTCACCGTTGCCAGGCCTGGGGATGGGGACGGCGACGGAACGGGAACGGCGACGGGGGCTGGGCGACGCACGGAGCGATAGACGGGCTGTTTGCGATTGAAGACGCCGTTTTGGGGGGGAGGGGGCCGTGTGCTTAGATCCTGAAGACTGCCACCAGCACAGGTGGCATTATCAATGCTGCTGCTGCGACGACGACGTCGCTGGGCAAGCGGGGAGCGGGGTATTTTACTGCCTTGCGATTGTGGTTGGATCGTTGCGGTTGCCACCAGCTTATTGCCACTGTTCACATCTGTAGCCCCATTCACATTCACATCGACATCGACATCGACATCGGTTGTCACCGTAATCTCGTCATCGTCAATGTAGACGCCAGACTGCTCAAACTTGGTGCTGTGTCCCTCCTCAGCGTAGCCGGCAGCGAGGCCTCTCGGCTTGGGCAGCGACAGAACGGCGGGCAGCGATTGCGGTCCATCGATCGCATCGCAGATGGCATAGTCTAGCTCATCCTTTGTCTCCACCTCCACCACCACTCGTGCTACACGCGCTGTCTCCGGCTCTGGCTCTGGCTCTGGCTCTGGTTCTGGCTCATCTGTGGGTGAGATCTGCGAGTCGCTGGACGTTTGATCGAGACGCGCTGCAACAAAGTCCAAAGACAGCTAAATTAACCCAATGCATAATAAATTGCAAATTGATTGCAAAAACAGCAGCTGTCTTCGGCAAGCCGAATATTATACACTCTACCCTTGCATCACTGCCCCATTTACACTTTCTCTATCAACAAGGCATAATTTTTATCTTCTTTTCTTCATAATATTAACTTAACACGAAAGTAATTTCAAGCTAAAAAAAATTTGTTGCAATTTCTAAGGACACATTTTCTTTCAAATATATAATAAATATATATAAATCATAAATATATTGATTAAATTGCCTAAAAAATACGTTAATAGACATATTTTGGCTCGCCTTTTTTTATAGTTAACATCAAATTTTAAAAATTGAATTGATAAACTAACTTTAAAAAAACCAATGAATGTTAAAAATTAGAAAACTATATTTATAATTGATGTAAAACTTAAGTTTGTAAATGCCGTAGGATCGAGTGTTTTTGTTCTCATCATGTTTAGGGTGGGGTGGATTGGATGGGGTCACTGCTTACCATTGGTTTCAGCGTCCTCCATGGAGGCCTGACTGTGCAGGGACTCGCGCTTCTGTGCATTGGACTGAATGACGCCCAGGCTGCGGTAGCCCTCGTCGCTGATCTCGCTGCCATTGTCGCTGATGTTCTCGAACTTGCTGCTCTGCTCCGGCTGGGCGCCATTGGCAATCGTTACGGATGCGCCAGTTGCGCCAGTTGTTGCCTCCTCGCAGCTGTCGCTGGCAGCAGGGGCAAGCGGCAGCGATTTGGGTCCATCTCTGTGGTAGGTGTCGAGGGAGTTCTGCTTCTTGCGCATATCGATCAGCCGCCGCTGGCTGGGCGACATGGAGCGGCGGCCCAACATGGGTGAGCCCGTCACCAGCTCCATGTTGCTACTGCTGGCATTGGCATTGGCATTGGCCAACGCACTATTATTTGTCTGATTGAGATACTTGCGCTGCGGCGTCGGACTGCGACTGCGATGCTTAACATTCGATGTGGTCTGCACTCCACCAGCGGCCGGCGAGGTAGCTCCCGATCCACTTGCACTTCCATTTCCAGTTCCAGTTGACAAAATGCGGCGTGCTGCTGGTGGTGAGCTGCAAACGAATAGATTAAGTTGACTTCGCGGTTAGTGTGGAGTCTTTGCGATGGGCCTGCTTGGCAGGCTTACACCTCGTCTAAGAAATCCCTTTGGTATTTGAAATTTATAATGAAATTGCGGGTATGTTCTCGTCGACCGTATTGTGGAAAAGCATCAGCAACCCCATAAGCTATGTATTCATGATTCATGATCAGCATTAATAGCCGAGTCGATCTGTCTCTTCACATTTCGGATACAAGTTCTCGTATCAACCTACAAATAAGTCTGTCACAGGATCGACATGATGCCGGAACAAATATTATCAGTTTTGGTATTTGGGTTATACAAGAATGTTGAATTTAGTTTCCAATTACAGATTTCAGTCATTTAAAATATGTGTTTTCCATTCTGATTAAAGACTATTTCAATGAAGAGTATCAACGATACAATTAGGTGTGTTCAAAAAGTATCGCGAATTTTGTGTTTTTTTCAGATATTATTTATTTATTCATGAATATCTATTTTGTCCCCTTCAAAGTAATCCCCATGAGATATTATACGAGGTGTGTTCAAAAAGTATCGCGAATTTTGTGTTTTTTTTCAGATATTATTTATTTATTCATGAATATCTATTTTGTCCCCTTCAAAGTAATCCCCATGAGATATTATACACTTGTGCCAACGGTTTTTCCAATCTTCGAAGCACTTCAAAAAATCATTTTTTTTTATCTTGTTCAGCTCCTCCTTCGATCCCGTCTTTATCTCGTCAAGCGTAGCGTAACGTCGTCCTTTCATGGGCCTCTTCAGTTTAGGGAACAAGAAAAAGTCACAGGTGAATAGGTAAAAATCGAAGACGATCCAAAACACGTGCAAGCAAAGCAGCTGTCAACAATTAAGTGAACATTCAAAATGGCCGAGCTTGTCGGCATAAGTGAGAGACATGAGTACCAACATAACGCTACAAAAAAATCGAAATTCGATTATACGTAACCCGCGAAAATTCAAAAATCGCGATACTTTTTGAACACACCTCGTATTTCTAAATTTCTATATTTCTTCTTCGATATCGGGCAATGCCTTTGAATCGACATTGTTTTGTAACGTGTAACTATTTTACTGAACACTATAAATATTATCTTGAAACTATCAATAACAATTCCAACTAAACGGAAATGCTGTACAAATACCTCTATCACAATACATTGATTATAGCAATGCGCGCACAGGTCAATTATCAATTGTTGATTTTAAAAATACTTATTTGACTCAACAAAAAGGGAACGAAGAATGAAGGAAAATAAAATCGATAATTTATATTTTATTAGAGGTATTTGCCCATCATTTTGATAACGATGTAATCTGCACAGAAATAATTTAAAGGGCGCCACCAAATCCCTTTGATATGGTCTGCATTTATATCAACTCGTAAAACGTATAAATTCCGTGTATAAATAATGATAAATGTCTCAGTTGTACTAAGGATGCAGTTAATTGCAGTAAGGGGAGAGGAGCAGAGCTAGTTTACCACATCAATTGTGTGTGTTGAGTGTATGAGTGCATGAGTGTATTCATGAATAAATGAGTGCATTTAGTGCAATCTGGACTACCAACTTACTCCTGCATCTAGTCTGAGTGCCTAATGCAGCACTCAAGCGATTCTGCCTGGGCCCGATTCACTGATTCTCCTCTGTCCGACCAATTGTCTGAGCAAGGGGGGGCAAGAGCAGTGGGAGTGGCGATAAATGCATCATTAAGTGGCTTTATGCGTGCAATTAGCAATTGGGGGAAGGGGTTGAGAAGCACTTAATGCATTTGCCCGCCCATAATGGTCGGTCGTCTGTCTGTATCTGTATCTGTCTGTTTGGCTACTGATTAACAACAAACAACCCGCCCCGCTTCCCGCCCCTTCCGCTCCAACTCACCGTTCGTATATCACATGCGCCTTGTGCAGCTCAATGCCATTGCCGGAATTGGTCGTGTTGCGGGTCATGAGGCGCGCCTGTATGGAGCTGCGATGCTGGGCACGACAGCGGCAAGGATCATGCTTGTCCAGATAATGGGAGAGCGTATCCCAGCCGCCGCCCACACGCACCATGACATGGGAACGCAGAATCTGTCACATTGAAAATTGAAAATGGAAAATAGGTAACAAAAATTGCAAAATATTATCAAGTATTACAGAAATGATTATATATCAATTAGATGTCAATCAATGAGATGACATATTTAACTTACCCGCACAAAGATGAGCACTTTGGTGTCGCCAATGCGATATTTGCCCTCTGACACGCGCACCATGGGAAACTGTGAGGGGCATGTGCATTTCTCGACCAAATCTCTGACCTGCAACAAACAAGCAAGCAAGCAAAACAATTGCATGTGTCAAATGTTGGATGTCTTTGATAGGGACATAAGCAGCGGCCAACAGGCTGACCCCATGGCAGGCCAACACGGGCCAGACCAGGCCAGGCCAGGCCAGGCCATTGCATAAGATTAAAGAGAGATCCCACCGAAAGGCAAAAAGTCGCAATGCCTGGTTTTTTGTTTTGTATTCACTGCATAAATTCACGCGCTGCTATTGTCCGAACAAATGATCAAACAAATGAGCGGAACAGCCAAACAGTCGGTCAGACAGACAGACAGAGCTCCCAGTCGCAGGCCAGACGACAGATCAGGCCCCAGAGCAACTGGCTCGCTTCGTTTTGTTTCGTTTGGGTTTGGATTTGGGTTTGGGTTTGTGTCTGTCTCTGTAGGGAGTCGGAGAGGCAGTGGCTTGACTACTAGTCGGCTACTTTGCTATTTGGCTAGTTGGCTACTGTGCCGCTGCCTTTGACAGGCCTTTCGACTGGGACACAAACACAAAGTGAAGCTGGCCAAAAAAAGCTGCTGCTTTGAGGCGGCGAAACAGACAAAACGCATTTGCACCTTTGAACTTCGTTAGTTAGTTGCCTGGTTGCCTGGTTGCCTGTTGCAGGAGTTGTCTTCAACTAAGTGGGAACTGTGCCACAGCTGCTGCTACTGCTACTACAATGCGTGGCTCATGGATCGACCCACGATACTAGAGATGGGTGCACTAATCAACAATTGAAGCTCTTTTCAAATGGGTTACTTAAATATACGTGAGAAAATAGTTATATATAAAAATATATTTTACAATTTCTTAAATTATTCAAATATAATATATTTAATCAATCTTAGTTCACAATTGATGTGCTTGGCATAGTTTGGAAGTGATTTGTCAAGTTTTTGCTAAAGTTGGGTTCCAAAATATGTTCACATCTTATCTCATATTTGTTTGCTTCCAAGTTGAACTCTTGAAATCTAAACATTTTTAAAGAAAATAAACAGTTATTTTTCCAAATTGTGTTCGTGACACGAGACACTGAGCAGTGACTGGCGAGCAGAGGAGGCGGGACCAGGCGAGGCGTAGCTTTGTGGCAAGACGACATCACAATAAATCTAACATGGCGATAAGCCAGCAAAATGATCTGGCAGGCGGCGCGCAGATTTGCAATCTATCGAGGGGAGCGAGACGAGAAGTGGAGGAAGTTTGGCGAGGGAAGCCAAGGGAAGGCACGGGAAGGCAAGGGAAGGGAAGCGAAGGGCAGGGAAGGTAACGGCGTGACTGAGACGCATGCAAGATTAGCTGGCGCTGGCAATGACTGTTGTTGTGCCTCTGCCTCTGCTTCTGACTCTGACTGTGACTGTGGCGCTGTGATCCTGGTCAGGCCATAAATTGCAAACAGCAGCAACAACAACAACTGCAACTGCAACAACAACTGCAACTGCAATAACAACAGCAACAGATACAACAATGTTGACGACGATGCGGACGTGCCAAACGGCAGCGACAAATGATTCGTGGCTGGTTTGCAGCATGCTGTAAGCTGCAGTTGCAGTTGCAGCAGCTATGCTTGCAATAGTTGTTGCTGATGTTGCTGCTGCTGCTGCTGCTGCTGCTGCCGTGGTGGCACATCATTTGATTTTCGACAAGTTGTTGAGGCTATTTGCTGATTTGGCTGCTGTTGCAGCTACAAACAAATTGATTGGCTGACTGAGTGATCGCACAGCCAAAGAGCCAAGCCAAGCCAGGCCAGGCCAGGCCAGGCCAAGACCAGACCAGTCCACGCCAGTCCAGGCCAAGACCAGGCACTCAGCCGGGCCACTTTGTTATTGTTGTTAAAGTTGTTGCCTGACAATGTTTTGGCAGCATGTGGCGCTGTGTGGTAGCCGTTGCCACAGTAAATGCAATGCGCCGTGCCACGTTCATGTCCATGTTGCGTCCAATAAATGCGCAACGATTTATCCATCTATGCAGCAGCTGTCGATCCCAGCAATCTGCTGAGAAAGTGTGGCCAGCCAAATGGGGTGGGCTGCTGGCGTTGCAGTCTGGGTTGGGGAAGTGGTGTGCATTGTTTGTGCCATCGTCGTCATCGTCATCGTCATCGTCATCATTGATGTCAATGTTGCTGGCGGCGTGAGGAAATGTTTGCATGGCTTTTCATTAGTTTTCCGATTTGCCTGACTGCCTGCCTGATTGCCTGGCTGCCAGTTTGTCTGTTTGCCTGCTCCTCAATCCTTAAGCGTTGTCCATTGTCGGTTGTTGCCGCTGCTGCCGCTGCGGCTGCTGCTGCATTTTGCTGTCGTCGCGCAATCGCTTTGCTCGCAGTCACACTTGCAATTACCATCGACAATTGCGATTGTTGTAATTGTTGTTGGCACATTTGGCGCCATCGGGCGAACAATCGAACAATCGAACAACCGAACCGAAACGGAACGGAATGGAACGGTTGCGATGGGATGGAGGGAGTGGAAGGGAGTCGAACATGGAATGGGGAACACCCTAAGCATCTTGTCAAATTAATTTGGGATACATTTTGTGTCAACGGAGTTGAAGTTGGAGTTGGAGGTGAGTTGTGTGCGTCGATTCGATTTGAATACTTTGCATATCTGGCAGCGATAACAGTAAATTAACTAAAATATACGTTTTGTATATTAAACAAAAGATAAAAGGTGTTTGTCGAGTTGATTAGTTTGATAAAGCAATGCATGAATGAGAACCGAGACACTGGGAAACCTTTGCCATCGCAAGCCAGTCAACACGGCAGCAACTGCGATATAATTTATTTATATTATTTATTTGCTGCTATTTTCAGAATAATATTACTACAAATATTTTTTAAATTAATTAATTGAAATGCATGTTATTTATTTGTATTGTTTGCTTGAATCATCGAATACTTTATACTTTATAAGACATTCAAATTGGATTCTTCTAAGTAATAGAATTTATATATATTTGTCAGATCTAGCCGATAGCAATAATGATATACTTTTATGTTTCAACAATTGATCAACAAAAAATAACAACAAAATAGCTGAAGAATAGCTGAAATAATGTCAAAAAATGTACAAAATTGCCATTAGAAAAATGATTATTCAAATTAATTATTAAGTAGAAAATTATATTTTATAAATATAGTGAATTGTTGTTCATCAATACGAAATAATAAATATTGAATGTATATATTTAACTTAATGGTTCGATGCTTTACGGAAATTATAGAATTGATATTGGCTAATTATTGCTACCATAATAAAACTTGAGAGAACCAAAATCATGGCGATAAATTAAAGAAATTGATAAACATTGAGATTGAGAACTGTAATGCTGAATGCTGCAAGAATACGAGGCGTGTTCAAAAAGTATCGCGATTTTTGTGTTTTTTCAGATATTATTTACTTATTCATGAATATCTATTTTGTCCCCTACAAAGTAATCCCCATGAGATATTATACGAGGTGTGTTCAAAAAGTATCGCGATTTTTGTGTTTTTTCAGATATTATTTATTTATTCATGAATATCTATTTTGTCCCCTTCAAAGTAATCCCCATGAGATATTATACACTTGTGCCAACGGTTTTTCCATTCTTCGAAGCACTTCAAAAAATCATTTTTTTTTTATCTTGTTCAGCTCCTCCTTCGATCACGTCTTTATCTCGTCAAGCGTAGCGTAACGTCGTCCTTTCATGGGCCTCTTCAGTTTAGGGAACAAGAAAAAGTCACAGGTGAATAGGTAAAAATCGAAGACGATCCAAAACACGTGCAAGCAAAGCAGCTGTCAACAATTAAGTGAACATTCAAAATGGCCGAGCTTGTCGGCATAAGTGAGAGACATGAGTACCAACATAACGCTACAAAAAAATCGAAATTCGATTATACGTAACCCGCGAAAATTCAAAATTCGCGATACTTTTTGAACACACCTCGTACAGCTCAACCAAGCACGATTCTAGTATGCGAGTAATCCAGTATTTGCGATAGGTAAACCCTATAACAGTTTCAAAGCTAAAGTTGCCTGCAACAATTATAAATTGCATTTGTTTCATTTGCTTTGTGTTTTTTTTGTTTCTTTCCTATCTTCTGCTTGTTATAGTTGTTGCTGTTTGCTTTTGATTTGTTTTGCCCAAGTTTGAAACTGGAAACTTAGCCATGGCTAAAAATGGACATGAGAAATGTAGCTATGCAAACAACAACAACAACAACAACCAGCGACAACAATAACAAAAAAATCGTGAGGTTCGCAGCAAAAAAAAGAGTAGAAAAAAATTAGATAAAAGAGAAAACACAGTCAAACACAGAAAAGGTATAGAAAAGTGACATACGTAAAAAGTAGTCGGGATTCGGGATGCGAAGTAGTGCTCAGTAGGAATTGGGGTTCTCTATTGGCATTGGTATTTGTATTTGGTATTACACTTACCATCTCATCGAGACTCTTCAGGTCATTGGTAATGATCTGTGGCTGTGGCCCGTACATCAGCATCGGATCCTTATCGTTCTCATCCTCGTTCTCCGTATCGCTGTCGTACAGATCCGTTTCGACGGCGACACACTCTGCACCGACGTTTGGCGGCTCCGTTTGGGTGCCACTTTCGGAGCACCCGTTGCCGGTTTGTGTGCCACAGCCGATGGTGCTGCACCCATTGCCACAGCCACAGCCGCAGCTGCAACCGTTTGCTTTGTTATCGGCAGCAATTTCGCGATCAATTTGTCGCTCCATTTGCACCAGCATCGGCGCTAGCATGCCTACCCAAAATATATAGATTGTACACATATTGATCAGTACGGATAAGATCCAGACAATGACAGGCAATGACAACGATCATCATCATCGATTAGGCTGTGTTGCACTCACCGAATTTGGCGCCACGTCTGGCCACCTCCAGCAGACAGAGAATCACATGCTTCTCATTCTTGCGCATGATCAGATCGTCCGTTTCGAACAATAGGCACTCGATGATCTTAAGGCTCTTTCTGCAAAGATGACAAATCACAAATGTCAATCAATCAAGGATGCAACGATCAACATTTAAGGATCAGTGTTTAATTTGATTTTCTCATTGTTAATCAATGCAGCGAATTCCTTTCAATCGAAATCATCATTTTTTTCTGTCGGATTAATCATCCTTCATTTCGATCTTTCTTTTGGACCAATCAATAACAAGTAATTGATTATGCTTAGTGCTGGCTAGCAGGAGGAGATCTTCAAAATGAATGGTGCGATTTCGAAATTGACTTCGACAAGCTATAAGCAAATTTGGTTCCTTTTTTTTGAGTTGATTTCTTCATCGATCTTACATCGATCCTCAATTCTATTCTAGGGACTCGTCTTCAAATGTTTAAGAGAAATCCAATTTCGATTGATCTCAGACTGATGTTGATTGATTGATTGACTGAGTATTGCTCACCTGCACCAGGTTATAAAGTTGGAGACATTGTCGCGGGCAAAGAAGGTACCGCTTTTGGCGGCGGGCAGGTAGTGCACATTGCCCAGGGCGAGTATCGGTCCGGCCAATCCGGAAGTCATCGAGCGTGTCATTGATTTGTTGCGCGCCTGTCGCCGGGCCAAATAGTCCTCCGCCGCTTGCCGCACATAATTTGCGTGCTGAAAACAAATGAAAGAGCGCATAAACAACAACGACAACAGCAACAACAACAATAAATTAGACACAAAAGCAACAACAGCAGCAGCAGCAACGCAATGCGACGCGTTGCAAGTGAAAGTCAAAAATATTTTGGCTTATTTAAAAGCGCGACAAAAATCTAGAAAAAGTTTATTTTTAAGCGTCTCAAGAATTTAGCGCGGCATTTTTAGGCTGACAGCGACGGCGACGCCGAACGCCGAACGCTGAACGCTGAACACTGTGTCCTATCCACCACACCCCTGGGCCCCCTCCTCCCCCTCTACACACTGCATTGCACTGTCCACCAGAGTAGACTCGACAGTTGGTTCGGCTGATTGAACCGGGCAGCCAACGAAACGAACACAACCAGGCCAGGGCACAGGAGCTGCGCTGACGAGGCATCATTCGAATGATGGCGCCGCAATGTTATGCATAATTAATTGACATGCAGCCACAAAAAAAAAAAAAAAAAAAAAAAGGCTCACCCATTCAGACACTGGCACAAACACAAACACACACATACAATTGAAATTGCAATCACATTCACAGCGAGACACTCGTCGCTCATCAGTCATTTGGGCAAAAAAAAAAAAATAGGAGAAGAAAAAACCGGCATAGAGCACAGCACAGATCAGTTGGTGAATGGGCGGGCCACTGACACAGATACTTAACGCATTTGTCAGCTAGATGGGGGCATTGACTATTTGCGAATTAGGTGCAATCAATAAATCATAATCATATTCCATGCATTGCGAAACATTTCATTTTCGAAATAAATTTATAAATTATTAATGTATCTCTATAATTTCATAAATTATTCTTATACAGATCTTTCAATGATCTTTTCAATGTATCTACGAAATGCTATCAATCATTTCATTTTGCGAAATACACCTTTAAATATGTAAATTATCAATTATATTATTTGTTTGCCGAAGCAATCAGATATTATAGATGTATCAGTCATTCACATCTTTATCTTTAGTTCGAACACCTGTCGTGTAAGTGTTTTTAGTCTTTCGCAGAAATGCCCATACTTGGCGGATTAGAGAGATAAGTGCATAATGATAATAACGTTGCAATCAACAACAATTTGTTAGTGGATTGCAAACAAGCAAAACGAAATTGCATACATATAAAAAAATATATATTTTATTGTATGTATACAGGGTATACATATACCCTGTATAGATTTGATGGCTTTGATTTTTCCGACTTTGATTACTATTTATATATCTATCATTTACTTTGGCTCGCTTTTATTTACTTATATTTTTCTTGCACTGAATAGGGTTTTTCCTTGCCACAAATTTTGCAATTCAAATGCATCGAGTTAATTGAAATTTAATATATTTTTTTAACAATTGAACAATCAATCAATATCACCTGCCGAATCGTTGAAACCATATCCTGTCTGTTCATCAGTTTTAATCAATCGGGCGACAGATGGGTTCCTTTATGAACAGCTTGTTTGCTTATCAAGTTGTCCCAACCAAACTCATCAGTCAAAGGTTATCAGCATAGGACTACAATATGCAAGTTTGACGTTTGCCTTTAGTCACTTTAGTCATCAACGTTAATGCGATCCACTCCGATTCGATCCGATCGCATCCTATCCCATCCGATTCGAATTGAAGCAAACAAAGACACCAAAAACAACAACAATAACAATAACAACAACAACAACAACAACAGCTCGTGTCGACGTGTGATGCATTTGCATTTGCATTTCAATTTACATCATTCCATATTCATTTATGCACATTTTAGTAATAATTTAATATTTGAACAATTTCAATAGTTGCCTCGCTCGTGTCGCTTATTATTATTATTGTTTTATGTATGTCTGTGTTTTTTTTATAACTTCTTTTTTATGGATACCTCCACAAACTGCATTCAATATGCTTTATTTGGTGTTTATTGTTTTAAGCGTTTCGTACCCTAACCCCAAACAAGGGCATCATCGCGAGCAGCTGACGTCTGACATCTGATTGCGGCTGCAAGTGGGCGTGGCATTACCATAATTTGAATATGAATTTGAATACATATATATATAAACAGGTCGTCTCTCTCTTATTGCTGATCTGCTTTCTGTTAGGGTATTTGAGAGTCGTTGTGTGCTTACCGCATCGCATCGCATCGCATCGCATCGAGGTCTCTGCCTCATCTGCTCTTTGTCTGGCGTCTTCAGCTGCAGCTGTTATCATTGAACGGAACGTAAAGCTCGAAAGTGCACCAGCGCAGAGACACAGACAGAGACAGAGATAGAGTTGGAGTTGGAGACAGCGCCACAGACGCCCACGATGCATTTGGCCAGAGGCGTTAAATGGGTCTCGGCATCTTCGATGCGCTACCCACGGTCGGGCATTTGGCCTTGTGCACAGCACGCGAATTGCAATGCACCAAATATCAAGTTTATAGCCCGCATTTTATGCAACTGATTTGGGCCTTTTTTTGAAGTTAACAAACCGTTTTATTTGCCACGGATCTGCTGGAGTCGACTTAAGTCTGCAAATGTTCAGTTTCATAGCGCATGGCTGATTCGGACAGAGCCGAAATCAAATTTAAATTCAAACCGACACTCTATGTGTGTGTGTGTGTGTGTGTGTGTGGCACAAGTGCCACGCTTGCCTCGTTGTGGCTTTATTCAGCTGTTTTTATGGTTGTTGTT
Source organism: Drosophila basisetae (assembly GCA_035041595.1). Taxonomy (NCBI): domain Eukaryota; kingdom Metazoa; phylum Arthropoda; class Insecta; order Diptera; family Drosophilidae; genus Drosophila; species Drosophila basisetae. The sequence continues at coordinate 9,196,383 of JAWNLB010000174.1, read as the reverse complement.
GCTGTTACCTCTTCTAAGCTCCTTCAGATTTTCACTTTCGAAAGCGTCGACATAGAGTCAAGGTGCATGAAAATCGTTTATTATGATATCAGACTCTGGAATAGGAATTCCCCCTGCTCTTCCTCATTCTCCTCTTCCTCTTCCTCTTCCTCTTCCTCGTAATCCACCATTAACAGCACGTGCCAGTGCTGCCTATGCACTTGTTAGAGATGAACTAATCGAAACTCAACTTTTGAAGTGATGCACAATTGAAGTCAGATTTGGGATCAGGTTGCCAGATTTGAAACAAATATATAGCAACTGATTATTTATGGATTCTGATCTGATTTTTTGCAAATCCTATAAGTGGCATTCTCTTCGTTTTTCCGATATGCATTTATGCATATATTTTTGAATTTTGTAATTTGGTTCCATTAACTCAAATTCAAAGTCAAATTCAGATTCGGATTGGCAATCATTATAGTATCGATAGTTACATATCCAATCGAAAGTCGACAGTCGACAGTCGACAGTCGACAGGCAACCGAGGAGCTGTCATCTTTCGAAAAGTTCTTTCCTTCTGATTCTCTTCTAGCGAGCGGACGTGCTTTTTTTTGGAGTGCTTAAGAATTTCTCAACTACCGAATATTAATATTGTTTTTAGATCTCAGATTATTTGCAATATGAATCCGGAGAAGACTAACTCGAATGCTGAACAGGCCAATCAAGCATCGGGCGAGGCTGCTGCATCCTCTTCGTGGCAAGAGCCAATTGCCGAAGATGGCTTGACGGCCGAGGATCGTTCGCAGATTGACAACGAAAATCGTCGCTGGGAGGAGGCGCTGCAGTTGCACCTGAAGCAGATGCGCAACGAGAAGGAGCCGGCCAAGAATCTCGGACCGCTCAAGGAGGAGTTAATCCGCGTCTGCGAAAGCCGCGGCAACGAGGCATCTTTTGCAGATGTCATGGGCAACCAACCCCCAACGCAACTTGGCCGCAATTTTCTGGCTGCCCTGCAGCTAGCCCAGGAGGGAAAGATTACCATGCAAAAGCCCAACCATCCGGATGAACCGCTCAACTCCGAAGAGCTACGCTTCAAGCTCAATCCGCAGCCCAATGGCAATTGAGAAATTCAATTCGAAAAATGTTCAATTCATCTCAACTCATCTCATCTGATCTAGTCACAAATTGTTCAGATAAATATTACTAACTGATTTATTAACAGCTAACAAGTATTTTGCGTAATCGTTTAACTGATTAGGTATTTTAATTGCTTTCGGTTATTCATTGGCTTAGTTTCCATTTAATTTCTGCTCTGCATTTTCATTCGCCATTCGCCATGGGTCATGAAGCGTTAGGTGTCAGTTGTGGCAGGTGTCAGATGTCAGGTGTCGAAGCAATTAACGCGAATTTGCCAACACGCTGGCAGAGGCCAGAAGTGGGCCAACTCATAACGCTAGTCGACGCCGCTGCAACTGAGTTGCATGCAACAAAGCGCAAGTACGTGACATGTGGCCGATGTGCAGGTAGAAACCAAAAGAAAAAAAGAGGGCGAAAGCCGTTCAGGAAGCGCTGAAGATGTTGCCACATATAAGTCCACTCACAGGGGCACCTTGCAACTTGTGGCACACACACACACACACACACAGATAATTAGCTTAGATTTGTCTTTCTTTATTATTTCGGTTGCTTTCTACCCAGATGTGTGTCAATATTGCGTTAATAACATTAGGTAAAAGGCAATTGCAAAAAGCCTCTGTCGCATTACACACACACACACACACACATACATGTCGCTGTGCGTGTGTGTTTCTATGTGTCTGTTTCTGTGGGTAAAGGTGTGTATAACTGTAATGCCCGTAACGATTTTTTGCTTCCGCAAAGCGTCCACTGTAAAAATGCCAAATTAAATCAAACAAAATTAAAACGAGCTGCCCAAAAATAAAATATTAAATTCAAAATGACATTGCAAAATCAAAACAGCAACAAAAAAACACAAGAAAAAAATCAAAAATAAAAATCGATAGAAAAATTATCGGAAAACGATTTAATACCCTAACAAACTCTATACGCATATAACTCTACTTTTGGACAAATATATAAATGATATTTTATGCTGATAACTGATGAGTTTGGAGATGATGGTTTGAAGCACATTTTCAAGAAAACTCCATTGTAATCGATTAGTGATAGGTTTTTCTACAACTATTGAAAGCTTAACACCAATCCTAGTTGGTATTTGATTCTTGCAGTGGGTTGGTTATGCTTTGTGCTCAAGTTGAAATACTCGCTGGACCTGGACGAGGGTATACAGAAAGCTAACGGCGAGCATAATATTTATAATGTACAATTGCTGATTTCAACGCTGCCTGCAATTACCAATGTGTTCACATACCCAACATACACACACACACACACATGTGTGTGTGTGTGGGCAAGCTGACTTGGCCGACGCCTAAACGGATTTGCCGTCAACCGTTTTACGAATAGGAAAAAAATAGAAGTGAAGAAAAAAAAGCGAACAACAAAAAATTCGCATTGTGTTGGCTGACTTGCGATGCTGAGGCTGCTGGAGGGAGGGGGTTGTTGCTGTAGCTTAAAGAGTTTGAGTCTAATGGAATGAAGTGGTGGACTTGCCACCAATTGTCAGCTAGCCGGATTGGCCATAACACTAACACCCAGCATGGCCAACAAAGCACGACGGCTTCAAATTCGATTTTTCAAGTTTTCAACTCAATCAAAATCACAATATCTCTCTCAAAAAAATAAATAAAATAAAATAAATATAAAAACTGTCCACGCTGTTACATTCAAAAATCATATTTCAAAGGCCGTGTCGACGTTGCCGTCAACAGTAAAGCAACAACAACAGCAACAACAACATTAACATCAATTGTTGTCTGTTTTGGGGTTCAAGGTTCTCATGGACAACTTCCTAGCTAACTAGCCAAGTCAAGCATATGTACATGTCTCTCTCTCTCTCTGTCTGTCTCTGCTTTTGGCCAGTTGGCAATGATAGATCGCTGCCAAATGATTACTGCAACAGCAACAGCAACAGCAACAACAACAACAGCAGCAACAGTTGCTGTTGCTGTTTAAGATCTGTTGGTCACCTGCTTCGGGGGACCCCTTTGATCTTGGATCTTGGCTGTAGGTAAACTTATGAATTTGATTGGGCTTCGTTTTTGTTGTTTTTGTTGTTTTTTGTTTTTGCTAACAGTATTTCCATAATGCCATAGAAGGCGTTTTGTTTGCCAAAAGTTTGTTGCCCCCTCTTCTCTCTCTCTCTCTCTCTCTGTCTTTGTGTCTAGCTGGCTCACTCGCTCGTTCAGGTGTGGGAAACGACCATGGACAAAAGATCGATGAGATGAGATCACTGATCGACTGATTGCAACAATGATCACTCAATATGTGATTATCTATGTGTGTGTGTGTGTGTGTGTGTGTGGGGGTGTTTGGACATGGCTGAAGAACTGCAGTTGGGGTTATATGGATACCCAAAGCTGCACTCTGTGAAAACTGTGGGAACTTTAGCTGAGAGGCAATACAAGGAACACAAGCTCAAATTTGTCACACATCAAGCAAATTCTTTTGCTTTTTTTTGTGCAGTTGTTTTGGCTAGTGAAAGGAATGGTTTTTTTTTTGTTTGTGTGTGTTTTATAGATTGTGGCAAGTGGCAGTCGGTGGTAAATGTGGTCAGGTGAGCGTAATCGCAAAGATCTCACAGATCAGGGAACTTTATTCTATTTCAATGTTGTGCATATACGAGGTGTGTTCAAAAAGTATCGCGAATTTTGTGTTTTTTCAGATATTATTTATTTATTCATGAATATCTATTTTGTCCCCTTCAAAGTAATCCCCATGAGATATTATAAAGGTGAATAGGTAAAAATCGAAGACGATCCAAAACACGTGCAAGCAAAGCAGCTGTCAACAATTAAGTGAACATTCAAAATGGCCGAGCTTGTCGGCATAAGTGAGAGACATGAGTACCAACATAACGCTACAAAAAAATCGAAATTCGATTATACGTAACCCGCGAAAATTCAAAATTCGCGATACTTTTTGAACACACATCGTATATGAATTGTGTGGCATGCTGAATGCTCATTAAGACAACAACAACAACAACAACAGCGTGTACAATAGCTAACAAGACAAAGCCGTTGCCAAAAACTAAAGCAAACTGAACTGGTTTCGTCGCTGTTGCTGCTATTTTCCAAAAACGCCAAAGCCAAAACGAATTTTGAATGTGGGTGAAGTTGTTAAAAATGTGGCAAACGCAAAACGAAAAACGCAATCGAGGCCAATCGCCCCGTGTTGGGTTCCAGAGCAACACCCTACACACACCACACCCCGCCACGCACCCCTCGCCCCACGCCGCTCGCCGCTCGCCCCACGCCACAGTTTTAGACCTGCTAAGCGCATATTTAGTTATAAACTTGAATTTAGACTCGGCCCAAATTAGATAGACAGAGTTTGGGCCGCGCAGTGAGAGCGCCACTGAAACGACTTCGTCCGCCGCGAGACAGTTACAAATGTTGCTTGTCGCAATTGCCTAAAAAGACCAACAACAAAAACAACAGCAACAAAAATACACAAGAATGTGCGCCTTGGGAACGAAACCGAATGGCTTAAAACGGATGAGACTACAGAGTAAAAAAAGCTGGCTATAAGGAAAGATATATATATATATATATATATATATATATATATATTAGCTTTTTTCTTTTCGTCAAAGACTCATTTGTTTTATTTTCTTTTTGTTTTTTTTTTCTTTCTATTTTTTATGGAGCGTGTTTCCTATTAACATATCAATGGCAAAGTTCATGCGAGTTTGGCATAAAACTATAAATGATGATCTTTGCCAAATGAACTTTGTCAAAATATTTAACAGCCAAATAAACTGGCTGCCAAATTCAAAGTCATTAGATGTCATTAGGCACTGATGGCAATTAAGGCTTATTTTTAATTTTGTAATCAGAAGAAAAGTATTCGTAAATATTAAAAAACTTTAATTTCGATAATCTTTGATTTATTATTTAATTTTTTGATTTATGTATTTTTGTACACATTTCTCATAGATTTGAATAAATAATTATATTTAAATAAATAGATTTCTTTTCAATTTTCTCTTTTTTAAAATACAAATCAATAATCAATTGTATTGTTTAACAAATAATTATTTAATTGTGAAATACAATGTGTACTAATTTAATAATATTACTTATACGCTGTGAATTAGGCAGGAACATGACAAAATGCTGCCCAAAAATAGTCAAAAACACTGACTCAAGCGGAACTCGACTACAAAGAAAATAAGTATATGTAAATATGTATGTGTGCGTGTGTGTGTGTGTATGTGTGTGTGCGTGAGATCTGGCAATCTTTGGCGGGGAATCGTGCAAATTGCCAGGCCATGTCTACCATTTGGCTTTTTGTCCAGTTTTGGGCACAGAAAAACCAAAAACAACAACAACAACGAAGCAAAAGCATTTTTTTGCTTGCCAAGTAAATACGAGCATATGTAAATATTAATTTTATTAAACAAACGTGACGCGAACTCTTTTTAAACGTTGACACGACAATTGCAACCCACACAAACACACACACACACAACACACACAGGCACACAGTGATAGACATGTGCTGATGCTCAGATTAAACAGTGCGCGCTTTTCATATTTGGCTTCTCAATTCACAATATTTATGCGAATGCAAAACTGTTGTTTATTATTACTGTTATTGGAATCGCTTCGCTCAACGTTGTCGGTGACATCGGCCAACTATGTGTGTACATATATATGTATATACATCATATACGTCTTTGTCACAGTCCAAGTCAAAAAGCGAGACTCGAAATCGGCGGCAGTCCATCAACGCATCCAAAATGTGTGGGAATTGTGCCGGCCTTGCTTTGAAGTCGGGCCGTGTGTGAGTGCGAATCCGAATGCGAATGCGATCGCAAAGGCTATTTGCGGAATTTCAAAGGCAAAAACTGTGCACACTCCACACTAGCGTAATGCATACTTATATATATGCACATATATATATATTGCTAGTGAAAGCTGCTCAGTGTGTGCACACACTGTCCGACATTTCAAGTGTGACCCTGTCTAGCTCAATTTGCCGGCAGCACACATGCACGCACTCACGCACGCCCGCACACACACACACACACACACATGCTGGCAGATTTGATTTTGGCAGTGTGACTCCCCTCCCTGCTGAGTGCAATTTGTCGCGGCATCGTTAAATAGAACAAATACAAGCCAAACAAAAAAAAAACATTTTCAAAAATTCGACAACGTGATACCCTGTACAATATATATTGTTCTAAGGCAGCGCATATTCTTATGCAGAAAAACGAAAAGAAATCTCAGAAATTGCATACAAATCGAATGATATCGATATTCGCGAAATTAAACGAGTTATCGATTAAATGTAATCAAATTCATCAAACGATAACTTATTTTGCGCTATCTGCTCGTTTCTCTGATTGTACCCATTTTATCCGTTTTGAAATGGATTCAGGGTATGACAAAAAAAAAAGCCGCCGCGAATGGCGCAAAACGATTTTCACAAATATGGCTAAAGAAGCATAATTGTCACATAATAGCCACAAAACTTGGCTTGCACTTGGACGTCGTCGTTGTCGTTGTCGCCATTTAATTGGCCAACAAAATGAATCATCAGCAGCAGTTGCAGCAGCACCAGCAGCAGCAGCAGCAACAACAACAACAACAGCAAAAACAATAGTCGCATTTCGTAGGCGACTCAACGATTTTGGACTTCCTTTTGTGGCGGCCACATGATTGTCGCCATTGAGACTGCACGACAACTGCAACGTGACGCATGAACAATAACAACAACAACAACAGCAACTGCAACAGGCGGGCCGGGTGGGGTTGGTGTGATGGGAACGCTCTTTAACCTTTCCCTCCTCCTGCCGCATGCCCAAAACGCATCTTGTTGTTTCTATTTTGGACTTGCGACAAATATAGAGCGCAATCCCTGCTGAGACAGATGACCGTTAATGAAGACATTTCTCTGGGGTATTAAGACTATATATAAATATATATATATATAGATAGGTAGGTGTGTATGTATTCATCTGAAGTTGACAACTGGCGGAACGATCTTGATCGAGGCTGCGGCACATGCCACATAAAACGAGCTGTCTCAATGACAGCACACCAATAACAAAGCCAAAATTGGAAGAAGTGAATTTTGAATTCTCTTACCAAATGGCGGCTGTCTCACAAGACGGTGGCGGCCACTTACAAGAACTTTAACACGCTCGAGTTCAAATTAGTCAGCAACACTCCATAAATCAGACAGCGGCCAAAACAATCATAAAATACCTGGTCCAAGCAGATCTGGCCAACAACAGGCAGGCAGTCAGCCAGGCAGCTGGCCAAAACACAACTGGCCAATCGAGTTGGCCGCCCGCTGCTGTGGCTGCTGCTGCTGTTGGTTGGTTAGCTTCGCTGGTCTCTGGGTCTCTGGGTCTCCAGCGATTAGCATACAATTTGCGAGGCAACATGCTGCTGCTGCTGCTGCTATTGTTGCTATTGTTGTTGCATTGACAGCAATAAATAATCAAAACAAAAACCAAAAAAAGAGAAAACTGCAATAAATGTACAAAAAAAAAATGTAAACTGTATGGAAGGATTATGGACACAAAAAGAAAATAAATATTTAATTGCGTATTTTCGAGTAGATATAAATTTGAAATTTTTTATGATATTAAAGGTAATTAAATTAAATAATTAAATCACAAGAATGATTGGCGTACGACTCAATTGTGGTTTGGATTGTATATAGACATATATATCTGTCTAATTTCAATATATAAAAGCTTAAAATATTTCTTTTTGGTTCATACAGATATGAAACGGAAGGCAACTTGGCAAAAGAAGCAGTAAATTGATTTGAATGTGGCATGGCAAGTGCAAATGCATGTGAACACATATATGATCAAGGATATAAGGGGGGAAAGGACATATCTATATGCGATATAAACAAGTAAGCTTGCGAGCAGTTTAATTGCATTATATATGCAAAGACATGAACAATTCAGCCAATATCCCTTTTTTACAGATCACTTAAGCGTCTGCTGCATTCGCCTGAACTCTCAAATATATCCAACAAGGGGGCTGTTGCCGCTGCTGTTGTTGTTGCTGTTGGTGTTGCTGTTGCAGTGTGATACAAATTGCACCGTTAATAAAGTCAAAATCGGATTAGACACGGCCCGGTCAGCGCCTGCCTCCGTGCCTCTAATGGAGCTCAGCTGCAGTTGCCAGTTGGCCGCAGGTACACACACACACACACACACGCACACTGGACTGGATTGGGCTGGACTGGACACACACTTGCAGTTTAGATATCTGGTCGATTTTTGGCCACAGATGCAAAAAAGATATTTGATCTGTTGGCCATAATGGCAAACAATAAATTGGCACTAATGAATTTGATTCATTTGGATTTGCCTTTGGCCATAACTAAATCAACATTTCAGGCTCAGAATACGTGGGACGGCAAGGGAGGTTAAGGTGGGGGCTGCTGTTAACTGACAATTGTCATAAGGCTAGCCACACTGACCCATATGTGTCAGACGGTAGGCAAAGGCGTGCCCCAGCAGCAACAACAAGAGCAGCAACAACAACAACAACAACATAACTAGGCGCATATCTTGATAGATTGAACAAAACTGTGGATTGTGTCTTGTTACAAACAGATCGCAAGATATCGAATGGAACAAGTCTCACAAGGCAGTCGACAAGAAACGCAGTCCAAAACATGTCCTTCAAATTCCAAGCTCAGCAAGAAGTAATAAACATTCATTGGATAGATTTATACACAAGTACGTTCTATATATATATAAATATACATCTATACATATATATATACATATATATATATATATCATTGATCCTGATCAAATGAAATCGCATTGTGCCACGTCCCAGCTGCAAATTTCCCAATAACTCTTGGCCACTTGGTATGCAGGGTGGCCAATAAAAAATGAAAAGACTGTCAAAGGCAAGTTGGAGGCAGTTGGAGACAATCTCCATTAAGAAGGCAACGACCGAGGTTGGACTATAAAATTGGATGGTCTCACGAGTCACGAACCAAATGTGACTCGTTAAACCGAAGAAGAACAATTCTCAGTTAATGCTCAATGACCAATTTCTGGTCTTGATTTACATCTGAGCATAAATCACAACAATTTATTATGCAAATATTGAGATGTGTGTGTGTTCAGTGTTGTGTAACGCTGGTAAAGCACTTGGCCACTACCAATAATTATCGGCATTGCACTCAATTCATGAAATGGATTGAATTCAATCTTCAAGTAGCTGGACACAGTAACCCAAATACCAAACAATTTCATACTTTTATCAATTAAATGCTTCTTTTCTCAACTCCAATTATCCATAGACATGTTGTGTGTCTGTGTGTGTGTGTGTGTGTGAATGGATGGATTTACGTGTGTTTGTTTTCATTGTTGATATCAACTGCGACTGCGACTGCGACTGCTGCTGGTGCGGAAATCAACTGGCGGCACTTGGCATAATCACAACAACGGCCACTTAATTGAGACCCGAGTCGTAACTTTCTTAGGCAAATTGGAGCTGGGTAAGCTGAATGCATTCATTCATTATCAGAGCTGCTGCTGCGAGCATTGAGCGGGGCAGTGGCAAGCGGGTTGCTCTCATATCGCCGATAATTGGTAGTGTGCGTTTTTGGCCAATTAAAAGCAGTCGTCAAGCCAGCTTTATCAAATTCAATTAGTAGACGCAAAAAATCGTTGGCAAGTCAACAAAAAATATGTGAAAAAAAAATTGTGCATTGTGCGAGCTGATGGCGAAAATGCTAAGGTTTTTGCATCCATTCGCTGCTGATGATGGATAATCGCAGTGATCTTTGTATGATAGATAAGATAGATTTGTATCTGTGCGGTGCATAGTTAGTTGTGCGTAAATTGCAGCTGTGGCATGTATAATAATACAGCTATTAATAAGCTAGATACAAATGTATCTATGTATCTACACTGTGTGTCCAAATTGGCCGCCTTGCACGTGGATCGTTAGAAAATTCGCTAATGATCGCCACTAACGACCTGACTACGCTAATTGGCAATGCTCAGAACTAAGACACATATCTATATAGGCAAATATATATATATATATATACATATGTATCTATGTATGTGGAAGTTAATGTATATTTATGCATATACTATATATATATAATTAATAGACACACACACGAACCGAACGTTTGTGATGAAGACATGCAACAAGGTTGCATTATTTTCTCAGTCATCCACAAGATACAAAACACATCTATGTATGTGGCGGCTGCTGTTGCAACTGCAACATGCCGCTGGCTGCTACCACATCGCGTCGTGAGTTTCAATTAAAGTTCCATTAACGCTTCGCGACACACACAATTATCAAAAATTTAATTTATGCTTATGACATTTCCGGCAGCAGCTCCCCAAAAACAACACTCTCAAACAGCCCCTGCCCCCCGCCCTCCCCCGCCTCCTCACCCATCTATCATATGCAAAATCGAAACAGTTTGTGTGTGTGTGTGTGTGTGTGTGTGTATTTCGACTAGATAAATAAATACATGTGTATAGAGATATGCATGCAGTTCATTTGTGTATTTAAAGACAGCTCCCCTTTTCCATCTGTCCGTCTGTCTGTCTGTATGTCTGTCAAGATCAAAGCAACTTTATGATTATATGCTCCACGCATATCCATCACCATATGCAGCGCATATATAACCCCAAAATGATCCGGCCAGGCTGTGTCCCTTTCAACCAACTCCCGTCGACAAACATAGGTGCATCGAATCAATAATACCCGACTACAACATGCCCTGTATTATTATTTGTCAGTGGTAGCTTTTAAGTTAAGTTGTTAAGTGTCAAAATCTTGGAAGTTATTGTGTTTAAAAATTAAAATGATATATCTAAAGAAGTTGCAAATACTGAAGTCAACATGTCAACAATCTAAATTTAACTATAGCTTGAAAAATCAAGCAAATGTTTTCTAGGCAGCTAATTTTGATGTGAGATTAACTCAGATTAAATCGGTTCGTCAAGGGTATGCAATCTGCGTTCTTTCTTTAGTTTAGCCAAATGAGTTTGTTGCGAATAACTTGGCCAACAAAAAGGTGGCCAATACACAAACTCATCTTTCAATTGAGCATTCCCATGCTATACCATATAGTGATCTAATCCGGCAGGCTCTGATATCTACATATATGCATTGGCTGCAGTAAAAGGATAAATATATATTTCGAGTTTCGTATAAGCGGCCCGCAACTGTTCAAATGTATATATATTATGTGTATATATTTAGAGAGATATAAATATATATTTAGTTAAGCCATACGCTTTTTACGCGTTTTTAATGACAACAGGGTATTTGAAATATATTTGTGACTTTAGCATAGTTCTCTCGCTACATACATATATATATATATATATATCATTTATATATACATATTTATATCTGTGCTTTTACTTTCAGACAACACACACAAGCAGAACAACAATCAGCACAGCGGGAGAGCCCAAGCGATGCAGTGCTCCCGATACGAGAGGAATTCAGACGTGGCCGTCTGGAGTGCATTCAGTTGGTCTGCTCTGGCAGCAGCAGCAACAAGCACAGCAACAACAACAACAACAACAGCAGCAACAGCAGCAACAGCAATCAGCAACAGTGACAACAACAAGTCAAGACAAATTGTCTACGCGTTGAGGTCTTGGCTATTGGCCTCCAGCGTGACGTTGTCGGCGTTGCACAGACGTTGGCGCCAGTAGCCGCGGGCAGCACCACTCAGCGCCCATAATCACAACAAACATGGCAATGGCACAAACCACATACACACATACAGCTGCTCTACACATGGAAAGAGAGACTGTTGTGGCAATGGGCTGAGGGGTATGGCATGCGCCACGTAACCGAAACCGAAACCGAAACCAAAACCAAAACAGGCAATGGGGCAAACGGCAACGCATCGGTAATTAAAAGTGGCATAATGGAATTTGCTGCAGTCAACCAGCCAGTCTAGGGGATGCAGGGCGGTTCGGCACGGAAGAGCAGAGGAGAGGAGAAGACACAGGTACCCATCTAGATCTAAAATGCAGCGGCGAATGCTCAAAGGGATTGCGGAGTAAATGCGGAGTTCAAATGTAATTGTGCAGTACATTTTTCAATTGTAATCGATCTCGAGGGTCCTAGTTATATACGAGGTGTGTTCAAAAAGTATCGCGAATTTGGTGTTTTTTCAGATATTATTTATTTATTCATGAATATCTATTTTGTCCCCTTCAAAGTAATCCCCATGAGATATTATACACTTGTGCCAACTTGTGCTTGTCGGCATAAGTGAGAGACATGAGTACCAACATAACGCTACAAAAAAATCGAAATTCGATTATACGTAACCCGCGAAAATTCAAAATTCGCGATACTTTTTGAACACACCTCGTATATGTATATCATCATATATATAATTTAAAAGGCGAATCGGCTTAGTTGTGAATACGCGGTAAATTATGACAAAAATTATATTTCAGCTTTAACGAAATGGAAAACTGACGCTGTTTCCTGTTGAGGAGGAGAGCTGAGGGTTAAGGGTTGAGGGTTGAACGGCCAGCCCATAAAGCGAAGTGCTGCAACTGGGGCAGAGAACAAGTGAAACAGAAACTTGACTGTGGCCACTTCAGGCAGCCGCATAAAGTGCAACATTTAACAGCACTCACAAATACATTTGCATATATGCAAATGGATGTGCTGCTTTGGCTGCGCTCCATTCAGGCACAACGAACGATGGTAACCTTATTGGAGAGTTGCCTCAAGGAGCTTTGACCTGCCCCACCGACCCAATCTACACAAGCTGGGCTAAGTTGAGCTGAACTGAGCTGAAAGCCGGATGGGCTTTGATAGCGTGCCGCCAAGTAGCCTGCATTGCTGACTGACTGACTGACTGATTGATAGACTGACTGACTGACTGACTGCATTGGCCATAAAAGCTGGCCCAAATGCAAACGAAAATCTGTAAATCTCCAGCGCTCTTAGCACCTAACTAAACAAACATCCATTTGCCAGGGAACCAGTTGCTCGCCCCCTAATCAGTGGCATGTGTGAATTCTTGCCCTCTAGACTGGGTAGGTTGTCTACCGCCTATCCCACCTGTCCGCCTCCCTCGCTGCCCCAATATCTTTCCAGCGCTCAGAGTGTGCATCTGCAGCATCTGCCTTCAAAATGTGTGCCAGTGAGCTTTTCATATTTCAATTTGTTTATGCGCCAGCTGCTGGTCATAAAATCTGCTTACAACTAGTAAACCTACTTGAAACTCCCACTCTCTTCCCCCACAAAACACACACACACACACACACACACACACACACAACACACAATTTGTGGGGGAAACCCAATCCAATACTTCAATCGGTTCACGTTATTTTCACGTATTCTTGTCAAAGTTCATGTTTGCTTGCCAGATAATTAAATTGTGTTTGCTTAAATTGTTAAACTGGGTTTGGTCGCCGCAGAAGAAAGAAACCCCCGACAGGTTAACTGGAAGTTGAGCTTACCTTGCAGAGGGCAACGCCTGTGTCCAGGCGATCCATAAAGTTTTCGGCATTGATGCTCAGTTCCGGGTAGAGCATGCTCAGCCATTCAGCGAGATCCTCCTTCATCGCCTCCAGATACTCCTCGCTGGACTTGAAGGGCCTGTACGGCCGTGCCTCGAGCATTGCCATGCCGCCGATATCTGCTCCTCTCTCTCTCTCTTTTTCTCTCTCTCTCTCTCTCTCTCTCTCGCTCTCTCGCTCCCTTGCTATATCTTTTGCAAGTTGATCACTTGATTTTATATCGATTTGAGTCTCTCGTTTCAGTTCTGAGTGGGTGTCGGGGGTTGTGGGGGTGTCGCGAGTTGATTAATTAGTTATTAGTTATCGTGCATAGATTTGACACGGACTTCTTCTTCTGCTTCTTCTTATGGTTGCTGGGAGTCATGCATTGTCTCGTTCGTTAAGCTGAGCGAGTGAGGGGAACGTACCGTTATTCAGTTCCCGTCTTCTCGCCTCTTTCCTTCACTCGTTCCGTATTTTTTTTATTGTTCTCAAGTTCTGCAAATAGAATTAAAGTTGAAGGGAATTAAAAAATTTGTTATGCCCATAATAAGATCAGATTTCGTTTGGAAACTGTGATTCGTTCTGCGTTTTACGGATCTCTTGAAATACGATACAAGTTCAAATAAATTGAGTGTTGAATATGAAAAAATAAATGTCGCCATTAAATATTGCTTGTGGACACTAAAACTAGAATAGATGTTTTTCAGAATGCAAGGGCCATTTATTCTCCACTCGTTATTTATTATAATTATTATTTTATAATTTAGCGCACCATTTGCAAGCATTTTTAATGCGCCAAGTTGAATATGTAAATTAGATGTCAGCTGTAAAATGCATTTACCCGCAACAGTTGTGAGTCTGAGTGAATGTATGCGTGAATAAATGCAAAATTCTAGCCAGAAAACGAAAACCGGAACATTCCTGAATTTATAGGTGAACATAACTAATGAACTGCACGTTCAGGCAACTGATTAAGATAAATAAAAAACACACACAGATACACACATCGGGGAGTATCATAAATTTCAATATGTGCTTATTCCATTAAATCGGCATTCCAAATACATATTTGCACTTAATGGATTGCCACTTTTCGCCTGCATACCCTGAATAATCCACCCCAACAACCCCAACTGCTCCCAAACCCCTCATCTTACAGACAATGCTCCACTGGTTGGCTGTAGAAATGAATGAATGTACATTAAAACGAACGAACGGCGTAAATTTATGACTGTGGAACTGCAGCTGACATAATTATGGGACACAAAACCACAATAGCAACAACAACAACAGCAGCAGCAACAAGCAGCAACAAGCAGCAACCAGCAACAACAAGCAGCAGCAGCAGCAACCGCCAACAGCAGCAGCAATAACTACAAAAAACTATACAAATAAAATCAATAAATAAAACATAAAAGTGACTCGCGGCGGTCGGTTACTTAAAAGCCTCAACAACAACAGCTACAACAACAACAACAACAACAGCAAAACAACCTCAAAAAGACAACCAAAAAAAAAGAAGTAGCAGAAGAAATATTGCCGTTGGGCGCCAGGTTAATGGTGTTGCTAGCGGCAGCCGCAATGGCCAACAGGCAACATGCTAAGCTGGCAACCCACACCCCACACCCGCCCCTACCCCACAAAAGCTGCTGCTGCTGATGATGATGCGCCTACCCCCAACCACACACCCCACAACCACCCTGCACATCGCCACTTGCAAAATCCAACTACTGAACGCTAATTAGCGGTAAGCTCAATTGAACTGTGAACCTCAAGGAGCGCAGCGGCAGCAGCAAGCAATGCTTTTGTGGCAAGCAAGGAAGATTAATGCCATCACCGCAACGCTCTTGTGGCTGCGGCTAAATGCTGTCTGAGCTTATTGCACATTCCCAAAATATCCAAGGCTATAGAGACGACCATAAAACTTATCGCTTATCTATTTATCAAATTGTTGTTGTTGCTGTTGCTGTTGCTGTTGAATAAGTTGTTGCATGCAGTCGAACCGTGCGAATTCAATCATTTTTGTTGACCTTGCTGGAGTCGTAGAACTCGTTCCTGATATCGTTGCGTCCACAGTGAACTCTGCTCCGTATAACTGTACCCTTTTTTTTATCGAAGATCATCCAATTAAGGTTTGAACAAGGTTTGCATTTGCATAAGATCTTATCATTTGTATTTCATATGCATTCATATTTAGAAAAGTTAAAAGTTAAAGTTTAGTTAATAATGCTTTATGCCTATAGACAGCTATATATTTATATAAATTCATTAGAACTTTATATAAATCTTCTAAGTTACAATCAGAAATATTCCCAGGTTCTTTGACAGATCGCTAACGGAAATTAACCAATTGAAACTCTGAAATTCGAAATCGATTTGGTTTGCTCTCTGACATTTTATGGCTAATACCCAAGTCAAATGTTTCATAATTTATATTTCACATGCATTATAATTTAGACCTCATCACTCACACATATTTAATTATGACTTTTAGCGCCTGTTTAGTGCTTATAATGAAAACCCCTCCACATATTTATAGCTTAAGCCTTTATATGTTCAATCATGTAACTTATTCTTTTAACAGCTTATATATTAATATGTTAATAACAATATCTCCTATACATTTTAACTTATGCCAAAGCGTGTAACTTTCTTTAAGCCAATTAACACTTCTGGAATTGGAAGCGAAACTTTCTCGCTAATAACACCATTCGTACAATAATAATAAAATTGAAAACCTTATTTTTTCGAATTCGAATTGACCAACAACAGCAGCAAAAAAAACAGAAGAAGTTTAATTAAATTAAAGAAAAGAAAAGGAAAACAATTGCATATACGCAATCGCGTTTCGGTTTTGGTTTTTGTATATTTTTCTGGTTTGTTTTTGTTTTGCTATTGCCATTTATGTAACGTTCAATGATACAACGGCGACGAAGTGGGCATTAATTAAGCTGCAGCTAAACTCGGTTAACTTAAACTTAGCTCGCAGATCGCATTAAAAACAAGCAACACTTTACTGTTTAAGCGAACAACAAATGAAAGCCTCATTGCAAATATGACGATGGCCAAATACCCTGACGAACCAACAAAGTGGTACTATCTAGTTTCTGCTTCCTGAAGTTTAAATATCATATATCTCAAAATAGTTGATCACATATACTCGTATATGTAGAACTAGTCATAAACTTAAAACGGCTCAGGCTTGATTATCGAGTAATCAATTTGGTTATTGCCTTAATGATCAATCGAAATGGCGATCGCATTGAAAGACCTACCTAAAAAGATTAAGATTCGATTTGAATTAAGTCAATATCTAGCAGAGAAACCGGATAACCGCCGTTTGAAATTGACAACCCAAATTCAACACCTTTCAAGTAGCAATTACAGTTATCGAAATTGACATATAGTGTCATAACCATAATTTGAAATACCTTTTGTAATTGTTTTCATACGTAAAGCTGGTCAACAATAAAAAAAAAACCTCGAATTGAAGTATACTTTTTATGTGTGTTAATAATGGAGGCATAACTCACTGTCAATAACAAGACCAAGAAGAATATATTCGATTTCAAAAAAATATCTAGGAAACTTCCAAATCTAAATAATCTTAAGGAAAGCAATCCTTAGCAGAGCAATTGGCCTAAGATCAGAAATTAAGTGGTTTAGATTGGCAGTTTTTGTATATAGACATAACGTAAATTATACAGATTGGCAAATGTGCTCGGCATGTGTTATTTACACACATATATATAGATATATAAACAGACAGCTACACCCAAATGTAATATTGGTTAATTAGTGGCATTGATGGAGCGATTGCGGATTACACAAAAACTCTCTGAATTGGGTTGCGGCTGGGTGTGGGGCAAGGTGGGGGAGTTAAGGTTTACTAATAGTTTGATAAGTTAGTTAGTCATTTTGTTTTGTGCAACTTTTGATTGGAAATTGTAGCAAACAACAATACGCCCCGGGGTCCAAAAGAAATCGCAATTTGGGAGGTATCCGTCTTTTGAATTTCACTGATGAACTCACACACACACCACACACACCACACACACACACACACACAGATGACACAGATGTGCGTAAATGGGTTGCGTAAATTTGGCTAGTTCGATCAGTGAGTGAATAGGAGCTGAATGAATATAAACACTGATCGATGGGATTGATCAATGGGTGGATTGGCGACTGCCACGCCCCCCATTGAGAGAGTGAATCAAATATGCGAAAATGTGCGCATATTATTATTGTTGATTTACCTGAATGTGTTTCGCATTCAGCGACTCCATCTCCACCTGCCCCGCCGATTTTCTCGATTCGTTTCGATTTCGTTTTCGTTTTCGATTTCGATTTTTGTTTAAATAATTAGCGGTATTTTTGAAAGTGAATTTAATTTAAAATTCAAATTGTGCATAGGATGCACCACCAATCGTCAGCGGAATGGCAAAAATGGCCACTTCCCACTTAAGTTGAAATATTTTTGTAATATTTGTCGGCGCCAGCTGAAGATTTCTTTACTTGTTTCAAGTGGATTGTGCTTATAAGAACGGAAAGCAAACAAGAATGGAACGGAAAGCAAACAAGTAAGAGTGCTCTTGACTGAGATATACCCTGTACTCAAGCACTAAGCAGACAATAAGCTGTCGTACTAAGTCTTCGACTTTCACAAATCGCAAGATACCACTACGTAATCAAATCTATCAAACTAATCCTACTACTATATCATATATCTGCTAAAGAAACAACATGTTCGTTCGCTTCGGCGCTCTGGGAGGGCATGCTATCTTCGGCCTGCCGAAGACAGATTTTCTCTCTTATTTTCACTTAGATTCCAATTAAAATGTTTCTGCAATTTCACATTTTATTTCCTCAATAGCTAACGTAACAAATTTTATGGTTAGTTCTTTAAATTATGGTAGTTAAAGTGATTCAAACTCAACTATGATTTTACGTCTTAATAAAGGCGATCGAAAAAAAAAGAAAGAAAGAAAAAAAAAACAATTGCGTTAATGGATTTATTGGATTTCAATTTAATTTGCACAGCATTTATTGTTTATTGCTTTTTCCCCCTGTTGCGTTACACACAGATGATGATTGCACAGTTTATGATAGTCTCTTTATTTATTTTTTATTTTTTTTTTTGTGGTTGTTGTTATTTATTTTGTATAATGTTTTATTGAACGGTTTTTCATTATCACTCGACTCGATGATAACTTTACGAAATTGGTGGTATTGCATGAGTCTGTGTGTGTGTGTGTGTTTAATTGTGCCTGTCTTGTGGATAGGTGCTTCAAAGTGCCGTTAAGTGTGAATTGCCAAATGACAGCCAAAAGTGCAACAACAACAACAACAACAAAAGCACTTTCGAGTATTGGTTTTAGATGAAAAATTGTAACGTGGTATCAACAACACAAAATCGATGTTGACGCTTTCAATTAACAATTGCCGTTTGATAGATGAGACAGCTTGTTGCAATCGCAATATTTACTAAAAACGTTTCTGCTTCTTCTTGTTGTTGTTGCTGTTGTTGTTATTGGGTCACACACACACACACACAGACAACTTGTAATGTTTAGCGGGTTTTAACCCATACATATTTATATGTCTACATGCGTATTGTAAGTGAACTTGATCTAACTAAATGAGTCGAGTGTTTTCTACAGCCAGATAAAACCCCTCCCCCCCTCATCCCCTGCTAACCCACACATTGATCATGCCCCTACTCTGATTTCAATTCCCAATTTGAATGGCACTCGAAGCGGCAATCGAAACGATTTTGTTGCAGGCATTGACATCGATGGCACTGCATAAATTCACACACACATCGCACAACACACAACAGAGACATTTGCGATTCCCATGGTAACCCCCCCCATCACAATATTCACCCCCTCAAACCCCCCGCCAGCTGCTGTTGCTGCACATGTGAAGCGTTTGTTGCACTTCGCATCTGTCAGATTTCAGTGTCGAGGCTTTTTTCTTTTTTATTGCATGCAACGTTTGAAGATGGCAACGTTGGAGCAGATGTTGCCGGGCTGTGGAGTTGTGGAGACGACGAGCAGACGACACCCATGGACCATGATTTTGACAGCGCACACAATGTATGCATACACACATCTGTCTATCTCTGACTGTGTGTGTGTGTGTGTGTGTGTGTGAGTGTGTGGTGTGTGTGTGCCATTTGGAGTGCGGGAATCAATGCTACAACAACAGCAGCAATCATAGTCAAGTGCAAAAGTTATTTTCACAAGTTATTATCTATCCATTTATCCACTGAGACAACAGCATAACAGGCACTTCAATGCAACAGCTCAACTCCCTTTCCACCTACCCCATCCATCCACTAACACCACCCCCACCCCCCACACATCTCCAACCCTAACCAAGACACTCATAGTGTGGTGGTATGTTAAGGGCCTGTGATGGATGCGTTCGCTTTGCGCTGCGGCTGTTGCTCTTTTTAAATACAAAATATGCCACATACCCTGTCACATACCCTGTACACGTAGACAACGAACCATGTTCGATTGTGGCACACACACATATATATATATATATATACACTTGTAGATTTTGTAATTTATCATTGACTAAGTTAAAACTCGCTAAACATTTTCAATGTGCAGCATTAATAAAGAGATTAAAAATAAAAATAGCAATGATTATATTAAAAAATAAATAAATACATAATATTAACATTTGAACAACGTTTATTGTAAACATATTGATATGCAGATAATGATGTAGATACAAAAATAAACTTGATCCATACACAATCTTAAGCTATGAAATTGGTAGGAAAGTTTCTGTAACCTTTTATCACCGATCTGCTATTGGCATCATTCATAGTACCAAACTTGGTAGTCCATATTTATATCATTCATAGCGCCATACTTGGTAGTCCCAACCATATAAGCCCAATCATTAAATGGCATTAACATTCAAGATTCAATTTAAAATGGAAAAAGCGAACTCGAACACGTTACAGGATATGTGACCGTCGAGTAAACTGTTTTCTGGTGCACTCTTATTTGTTTTCTTTTTGTCGGCTTAGTTTCACTGAGTGTCTGTGTGTGTGTGTGTGTTTGTGTGTGTGTGTGTGTGTGTGTGTGTGTGTGTGTGTGTGTGTGTGTGTGTGTGTGTGTGTGTGGGGGGGGGGGGGGGGGGGGGGGGCTTTTGTCTGTGCTGCATTTCCATATGCGCTGCAAAGGGAGCATTGTCATCGCCAACATCATCATTCCCATTCCCATTCGCATCATCATCATCATTGTCAACATTGGCAACATTCAGCGGTGCCATAAATGTCGTCACTTAATTTTTTTTAGGGTAAATGCACTGTGTGGCAAGTAAGGAAAATCAATAGATGCGCCGCCCACGCGGCGCCAGAAGCACAACAAAGCCCAGCGATGCATCTACCTCCCCCCCTCCCTCCTCCACGGCCCCCTCCTCCGCCCCATCAGACAAAGGATCAGAAGCAAAAACAGCAACAACAACAACAACAATAAGAACAGCAGCAGCGACTGCTTCGTTCGTTTTTGCCACATTTTTTGATAAGTTGGCCAAGGAAAACAGTTGACGCTTTTGGTTGAGTTTTTGACTCATTGCTGAAACTAACTGAGCAACAGGACAACGACCTTGCCCACTACTACTACAAATTGGGTGGGTGTAGGGGGATGTTACAGGTTGTCCTGCCAGCATTTGGCATCTTTTTTGGACAACATTTGGCAAGTTTCAAACGAAAAGAGAAAAGAAATAAATATGTTCTTCAAACTGAATTTTTTTTGCCTTCGATTTGTTGTCTTTCGTCTCATTTTTGTGTAAACAAAGAAAACAAAAACTTGGTTGGGCAACATGAGACTTGAGAAGAACAATAACAACAACAAAAACAGCAACGACTGCTTAAGAAATGTCGCACAAAACTGTTTGTGTGTCTGTGTGTGTTTGTGTGTCTGTGTGTTTGTGTGTGCACAACAACAGCGACAAGTTAAGAATTCGAAACAAGAAACGCAACTTAAGCTGCGTAGGTTTCTTAAGTAACTTCAAATGTTTTGATTAGACTTTAAATGACGACAACAACAACAAGCAACAAAAGTTGTGTGAATGCCAAATGGCAAACCAACAAACGAAGTCGAAGGCGAAGTCCAAACTCAAAGTCGAACTCAAACTCGAGTCCGAATACGAATACGAATACAAATATGAATACAAATGCGAACTCGAAGTCAACTTTGCGCAGTCGCAGCCGCTGCTCAGTCAGTGTGGGTTGCCGCCGAAGACCTCTGAGAACCCAGATCCGACAAAGACCTCAGAAGCTAACACCCGAGACAAAAGAGATCTTCTCGTAGTCAACCTATGATTGTCCTAACTTTAATACCCAAAAAGAAAACACCAATTTGCAACTGAAGAAGAAGAAAAATATAAATATCAACCTTAACTCAACGATAATTTTTAATTGTGTTTGATTTTAATTAGGCTCACAGTGTTTAAGTAATATTTTTCAGCATTCATTTGCAGCTTTTTTTCTTTTAATTTGATTTCATTTAAATTTCAGAATTTTGTAGTTTTTTTTTTTCATATCATTGATGCCAAAGTTAACAACAGCTTCCTCAGCCTGTTGTCAAATGCGACTCTAATTGTCATAGATGATCTTGTAAGCAACACTGCAAATTTGTTTTTTTTTGCAACGATTAGATATTTTTGTCAGTGTACGCTCATTAAATGCTTTCAACATATATATTTTTTGTTGGATATAACAAAGAAATGGTTAAAGTTTTGCGTGCACGTTTATTTGTATCTGTATCTATAGTTGTAGCCGTAGCTGTATCTGTAGCTGTAGTTTTAGCTGTAGCTGTATCTGTTTCTGTCTCTGTTTCTGAGTATCTGTAACTGTCGGTCGCGTTATCCGTGCGATAAATAATCGACTGGCTGCTGCTGCTTGGGTGGCGCACAATGCTGCCTGATCTTTTTCTCAAACAGGCCCCAAAAAAAAAAAAAACGAATGCAACATTTTATTTCTTTTTTTGTTGTTGTGTTTTTTAATCTTTTTTTTTTTGGGTTATGCTTTTTTTTTGTGGGAGTCGCGTTGCTGTTGCTCGTCTTCAACGTCGTCTGCTGTTGCTGCAATATGCTCTGCTTGGTGTTTGAGAAGTTCTTGCGCCCTTTGCTGTTGAAGTGGCGGCAGCACCCATTAAGCATCAGCGAACTTGGCCAAAACGATGAGATAAACGAGAGCTGCGGCAACTCAAGAGTTGCTTTTGTTGCTGTTGTTGTCTGGGGGGCTCAAGTTGTTTGCCGCTTCGGTCAACGCGCAGCTGCGCATCTCAGAGATATATTGTATCTGTATCTACACTGTAGCCGTCTCAGTTTGTGTGTGTGTGTGTGTGTGTGCGGCAGACCCGCACTTGACCTTGAACTTGTACAGGTTTACTTTTGTTTTCTTTGGCCATTTGGCCATGTTGGCCGTTGGTCGTTGGCCGTTGCCTTTTCGCTTTTCAAGTCTTTATGAGTTGAGCGCTTTTGTTTGCCTTTCTTTCTTTTATATTGTTGTTGCTGTTGTTGTTGTTGTTGATGATGTTGTTGTTGTTGCTGTTGTTGTTGTAGGAGTACGCGCTAACCTAATCAGGCTTAATGCCGTTGCGTCGCCTCAGTTGCGGCTCTTGATCGGGCTAGGATTATGAGCGACACTCCAACAACGAGCAACGAACAACGAACAACGAACAACGAATCAAGCAGCATCAGAAGAAGAACAAGAAGAAATTGAAGCAGGGGACACGTTTCCAGGAATCCTTTTTACAGCTCTCAACTTATGCAGAACCCGATTCGATACGTTCGTTTAATTTACATGCAAAAAAGTTTTAAGCGATTTATGAAATGCCAAACGCAAAACTTGACGCAACCTTTGCATTTGTATATATATATAAATATATATATATATAAATATATATATATATAAATATATATATATATAAATTTATATATATATATATATATATATATATATATATATATAAATATACGAGGTGTGTTCAAAAAGTATCGCGAATTTTGAATTTTCGCGGGTTACGTATAATCGAATTTCGATTTTTTTGTAGCGTTATGTTGGTACTCATGTCTCTCACTTATGCAGACAAGCTCGGCCATTTTGAATGTTCACTTAATTGTTGACAGCTGCTTTGCTTGCACGTGTTTTGGATCGCCTTCGATTTTTACCTATTCAAATAATTCAAAAAAAAAATACTATCTCATGGGGATTACTTTGAAGGGAACAAAATAGATATTCATGAATAAATAAATAATATCTGAAAAAACACAAAATTCGCGATACTTTTTGAACACACCTCGTATGTATATATATATATCTGATATATGTATGTTCTTTTTATTGCATTTCGCATTCATTCGATCTGCCTGCGCGCATCCTCCCCATAAAAAAGAAAGAAAAAAATAATTCAAATTCGCATTCACATTCCAAGTTCTCTGTTCTCGGGAAAACATAAGCTCAATTTAGATAAGATCTTTCTTCTACTACATCTTCTTCTTCTTCTGCGAGTTTTTCTTGTTTTTTTTTTTGGTTTTTATTTAGAATAACCATTTATAACTGATGTCAGGCATAGTCATTAAGATTCCTTTGTTGTTTGTTTCAAATTCAATTTTAATATGATTTCGTTAACTGATTGAATTCATTGTAAAAATCATTTTCGTTTAGTCTTAATTGGATTTGTTTTTAGTTAATAATCGATTACTTTCACTAAATTAAAAACAAGACTCTTTATCTCTTTTATTTCACCAATCGAATTTAACTTGTTACTGGCTTTTAATTACGAGCATAATAAATTATTTGAAAAAGTCTTTCTCAAATCAGCTTTTCTTATTATTTGCTTTGTTTAAAATCTAGAACAGGCATTAATCTGAGTTGCTTTCTATTCTTGCTGTTTGAAAAGTTATTGATTTCATATTTTATATTTTTCAATTTGTTAAATCAAACCCTTCGATTTGTTAATTAAACTGTTTTCCGCTGATAAACTCACTTGAAGGTTGCCCAAACACCGTCTCTGGGTATGTGCAATTAAAAATGGTTTTTAGAACGCTTGGCAAACATAATAAATGGGCTAGTGTTACTCGAAGTGGAAATGGCATAGAATGCTGGCAGGCGAGATAGAAAGATAGAAAGAGAATTGCATAGTGCCACATCCATATGGGTTGCACACAGTTTTGCTGCACGAAGCGTGACAATTTCCTCATGAGCGAATTCACCTAATGCTGAGTCAAGTGCCTGGCAAACTTAGACATCTTTCCAAGCTCAATCTCGTTTACAGACACCGTCATCATATCTAGTATATAGGTGAGCGAGAGCCAGACACATAGCTTGTGGCAGAAGGGCCCACAGCTAAATTGGATAAGTGGCACACAGCTACACAGCTAAAGAAGATGATGATGCAGAAGAACAAACAGCAGTTTCAAGTGCGCACACAGATACAGATACAGATATAGATGCAGATACAGATACATCTATGACAAATGACATTGGACATGATGTCGACAGCGGACAGAGTGTGTGTAACTGGAACCAGGTCCAGAGGTGTGACACAATTGCCCCATATCAAATGGCAACAGCAAACAGAAACTGAAACAACAACAAGAACTAGCTGAAAACAACTGAAACAATAACAGCAAAGACAGAGATAGAAGTAGAGATAGAGATGGAGATAGAGATGGAGATGGAGATTGAGATTGAGATGGCGACAGTAGCATAAGCAGAGACAGAAACAGAGCGTTTGCTAATTCACAAAGACCAAAAGCGACAGATTGAGATTTAGATTGAGTTTGAGATCCGAGACTCTGGACTGGACATGGACATGGACATGGACATAATTGGCATTGTTGCATTATCCACACAAGCTTTGTTTGCTTTCAGCTGAATTGAGTTGAGTTGAGCCGAGCTGAGCTGAGCTGCATCAGGTGAGAGTTATGCGCTGTTGTTAATTAACCATTTACGGCCTGATTGCAGCGACAGAAAGACAAAAAAAAAAAAGAAAAACAAAACCAGCCAACAAGCAACTAAACAGACTGCAAGAAAAAACATATATATCTATATATATATATATATATAGACTTGTATAAGTATAACGAGGTCAGCAGTTAGCAGCTGGCAGTAGCAATACAAGCAGAGCAGAGCAGAGCACACTTTTGTCAGTCGAAGATACATATTTATGCCTTTGCCTATGCTTATGTAAGCAGGCCACGCGGATAGCTCAAAGGGTCAAAAGGCAAGCAAAAAGTATTTTAAAAATGCAAGCAACACAAGCAAAATTAGCACTATCGATTAATATCGATAACTGGAGCGGCTCACTGCAATACCTTTCAATTGTCAGTTATCCAATCTTCAAGCTATGCAGCATTTGTGAGCTCATTTCAATATTTCTATTCTGTGCTACTTCTTGGCATTTATTTAAAAGTAAAAGCGAGCATTAGTATTGAATCGATAGCAATCGGTAGCAATAGGAAAAATGATAATTGAATTGGCAATTATTGCTTACATTGTTACAGGTGCCTGGGGCCGTTGCACTTATTGCACATATCGCGCCCACTTCTGCTGTTGCTTCTTATTCGAGTCCAACAAGAAACGCATCTGCACAATAAAAAGAGAAAATTCATTAGTTGGTTTTGGGTGGTGATATATGAGATACGTATATGAGCAATATGCAATCGCTCGTAGAAGGAATTAAATTGATATGCAGCACGCAACTAGAAGACGATCAATCCAATTGATGCATTGATATCAACCGGAAAACCAATTCGAATGCAACTCAAATTGCGGCACGATTCGCATTTTTCGACTTCTTCTTTTCGGGGGCGTGGCGTGTGAGGCGCACACAGAACTCGCAATGTAAATATATACACTTAGAAAAAAAACACACACAGTTTAATTTTGAAAATGAGAATCGCTCTGAAAACGAACACATTTTTCGATCATTTTGGAAATATTTTCAAAGAAAATTTCAAAAAAAAATTGAAGCAATTATTTTTTTTAAGAAATGTATATTTAAAAAGTAATGAAAATTTAAATCATTATTTGAAAACTACTTTCTAAAATTCAGAGAGAAGAACTGAAATTTGTCGTCTCGTCTTTTATGATTGAGTTTAGCTGTTGTTCGCTGATTTTAACAAGCAAATGTTTAATAACCAAATATAAGTAACAAAAAGCTAATGTAAGATACAATTCTGTGTACACGTATAAAAAAACCCTAGAAATTATTCATATATTTTGTAATTTAAAATAAATCGAATGTGAAATTAACAAAAGAAAACTCCTGATTTTTAGCCTAGACACAATTTGTCGTTTTATATAAATACTTTTTGAATAATAAGGTGATTTTCTACATGATAGCTCTTGTTTTCTCTGAGTGTATGTATATGTGAATAAGTACATTAACAGTTGGCAGCGAAACGGGTCAATCAACTACTGCTGCTGCCCAACGTTGGGCGCACGCACGTTTCGGTTTAATGTACCCCCACCTTACCAAAACCAATCTGGTTAGTTGGCTTACACCACTCCTCCCCTCAACCATGTACACACACACACAGACACACATAGACACACACACACATATAGCAAGCTGCCCACTGGTTGGCTAAGTTGATGGCACGCACGTGATCTGAAGACCGAACGAACGAGTGAACGAGTACCAAATCTGAATGAAGAATTTATGAATGGAGTGTGTGGTACGCCCCTGTGTGTGTGTGTGTGTGTGTGTGTGTGTAAGTGATTCGCACGTTGGAGGATTCACATAGTGTATCTGCGACTGCAAAACACACACAATCTGCAACATACAGATACAAATGTATCTTTTAGCACGTGCTGCAAACATGCATTGCAAACATTTATCGTTTATCGCTCTTAACATATTTGCGATTACACACACAGACTCTCTCTCTCTCTCTCTCTCTCTCTCTCTCTCTCTCTCCTTGTGTCTCTCTGTCTAATTTGCCTCAAACAAAACAGCAGCTTTGATTTTGTGTTATTTGGCTGCAAGCAGCAGCCATGAAAAGGGTATCTGCGGATGTAGCTGTAGATGTAGATGTATCTGTATCTGTATCTGTAAGTATAGCTGTATCTGTATCTGTTGCTGTAGCTGTAGCTGTATCTCTATATAGTAGCCGTTTTTGGCACGCATGTCTCGCCGCTGACGCTCTGACGCATTGTCTGTGCGTGGCTCAACAACTTGAAATTGTGGCATAAACACGTTCTACTATTTCCGGCATGAGTGTTGTCGTTGTTGTTGTTGTTGTTGTTGCTGTTGTCGCTGTCAGTTGTCGATTGACGCTTGTAGTTGCTGTTGTTGTTTATTAGTTTCATTGATCATCATCATTACTCGCACTAATGTGCTATTATTGTTGTTGTGGTCGTCGTTGTTGCTCTTTGTTTGCCTGCCTGTCTGTCTGCAGCAGTTGCTGCCTCCTCCCTCTGCCCCTCCTCCACCAACACCGTAACCCTTTTGACGTGCTCCTCATTAGCACTCCATGGCTGGCAGGTAAGAACCGCAGATGACCTCTTGGCCCAATTGAAAACGTTTTGATCTCTTCCTCACAGACATTGATCGACACCTGCAGAAAGCCGGGACGAGGTAATACATGAGCCTCATCCACAGATCGATATACGTATGTATATATATATATATATATGCTATAGATGGGTTTCATCATTAAGTTGCTCACAGATTAGAGAACTGTTGGCAGATTCCTAAAATTTGAATGTTTGCAAATAAATGGGACATGGAAATTTATGAAGCCAGATCGGCTATAAGCACGATTGATTTGTCCTAAGAAATGGGATTTTCAAAAGATCGCTATTGCAGATGCACTAATATTCATCTATATTTTTCTGAGAATCAAAAGAAGTATCTTCAAAGCGATGCTAGAGAAACTATAATTAAAATTTTGATTGATCGTCTTAGATAGATAAATGTAATTGCAACTCATCATCATTATATGATGCTAATTGATAAAAATCGTTATCTCCTTAGCCTTAAGTTCGTTAAAAATATGCTTACCAAAATCTGGGCTACTTCACAATACACACAAAAATCGGTTAAGCATTAACACTTGAAGTGGATGAAACTGATTGCTATTTAGCATTATGTTAATTATCATTATTTTGATGATAAGGCTGGGAAGACTTCTCCAAACTGGATGAATTGCGCAACCCTTTACCAACTATTGGCAGGAAATGATTACTTTTAATTTAATTTTTTCGGCTCGCATGGAAAAACACAATCATTTATATATATTAATGTATATATATATATATAAATATATGAGCCATATGGCTAACCTTGCAAAAAGGCAAACGTTTAAGGTCTTCCATCTGCGGATTCACAATGCTGTGATGTTCCCAGCTCCATGCGAGAGCCCATAAATAAATGCCTATGACGTATTTGTATTGTTTTAGAACAATTAATTTGTGTGTGTTGGCTTTTTAGCAGCTTTTCAATTTGGCAAAACAAAAAAATAAAACGCAAAAAAAAATAAATATAAACAAACGATCAACGAGTCAACGAGCCAACTAATCAAGCAACTAAATAACAACAAACTGACTGGAGTGGGATGCAGTCAGAGAGAGAGAGAGAGAAAGAGAGAGGGAGAGAAAGACAAATAGAGATAGAGATAGATAGAGGGCCGACGACCGAGCAAGTGAGCAAACAGCAAGATCGCAGCGAGTGATCTTAACCGATCGAACAATCAACCGATCGACCTCAGAGGCGACACAGAGACGCACGGATGGAGGGAGCGAGGAGGGGTTTTGCTTCAGATGGACGGAAAAGTGGTGCGCATGTGCGCACTCAAATGGTCGTAAATTAAATAAAAATTTACTTTCGATTTTCTGATCAGCTTGTTCGAAGACGAAAAAGTCCGGGTAAGCGTTTAAACTAATTAATTTATGACTCGACTTTGAGGGCAATTACAAAACGTTATAAGGGCGAAGATGCGTCGTGGAGGGGCCAACCAGGGCCCAGCCCAGTCCAGTTCCGTGAATAGAAAAGAGGGCCAACTGATCAATGTTTCAAAGACAATTGGTATGACAGATACGAGTGGCCAGCAACAACAGAAACAGAAACAGCGCGACATCATCTTCAATCATACAAAAAAAAAAAAAAATGAACAAAAAAAAAAGAGCAAATAACATCATTTGTGATAATGATCGGGCAATCAAAGAAGACGAAACTGTGTGAATGCCAAGTCAATGTGGCATGTCAAATGACCAAAACGATCAGGCCAAATTCAAATGGCCTAGACAGCGCCTAGTTGACGATTACCCAAACGCAGCACGCACGCACTTCATTTGATTTAGGTTTAGGTTTTTGGGGTTGGAAACAAAAAACAAAACAGAAAAAAAACAAATAAATAAAAAAAACGCAGAAAAAAATGTCAAAAGCCCGTCGAGCCGAACAAGAGCCCTACATAAAACATAATAAACATAATAAATATGCCAACAGCATTATAATGAACTTGCGTGGAAAACGAAAACGAATACATCAAACCGAAGTTCACAAATCGAATTGAAATTTGAAAACGCTGAGCGCCAAACGCAAGAAACAAGAAAAGCCAGCAGGCCATCAAGTTGACCAATTCCATTTACAAGTTCGAATCGTTTGGCCGACATGGAACCAGCAATTATAAGCATGTTGAAGGCTTTTCGATAATGCTGCACGCATAGAAAGTTAATTTGTTTCAATTTTTTTTTTCGGCTATTGAACATTTGAACATCATCGGATTGTGTGCATCTCAGCAGTGCCATAGGGCCATATTTTTGCCTATTTTGTAACAATCAGCTGGGACACAGATATGTTCAATATAACAAGAAGTTTAAACAGAACACCAATTTTATTTACACTGGTATATTGCGTAGACTCCAATTTTGCTAACAAGTTCAATTAGCACTTTCGCTGAAAAAGATATTAACAAACAGCCTTCAAAAATGACCTAACACTAAGTCTGCGCACAAGATCATTTAGCAAGATCTTTCATACATAAATATATATATATATATATATATTTATATTTTTTTTTATATCACTATATATATTATATACTACTATAATAACAAAAATATGTTGATGATAAACCAAAATTCGAACTCAGTATGGAAAGCATTATCTAAGACATTCTTAACAACAGCAGTCACTGACTTACATTAAGAATGATGTAACGATAACTTTATGTTTTTGGGAGGACACCATCATTTAGTTGTCGAGTTTGTAATGCATTAAAGAAAACGTTTCTAAGCCCAAAGTGTTTGTAGATATATTCTTAAAGGTTCGCCAAAGCGAATCACTATATCAATTAGCTGAACAACCATCTTGTTTAACAAGTTATCCTCAATTAACTCAGTAGTTATGCGGATTATTAGGCTGCTAAAATTTGGATAATAAATCATTGAGATCGGCCGAAAGATCAACTTCTTGTTTGACCATTTTGACCTGAAACGCTGAAGATGTGTTTTCAGTTTCTTTGAATTTATCGTGTGGTCTGCAAGGGTATCTAATCTTCGGCATGCCGAGGACAGAAGATTTCGCTTATTTTTGTTTTCGCCTTTTTGTTTGTCATTTCCGCATCGTTTTTAATCATTCGCATGCAGAATGCGACACATTCAAACCAAGCCGAGTTGAGTTGAGTTTAGTTGAATTGAGTCGAGTTGAGTCGGGTCGAGTTGAGTCGAGTCGAGTTTTCTGCCAACGCCCATTGACCATCGAGCGAGCTTTGGATTGTTCATTGTTCGTTTTCCATCATATATCACAACTGGCAATTGCCTGGATCGCTGCTCAATTGACAGGAGACCGAGAGAGAGGGAGAGGCAGAGGGAAAGGGAGAGGAGTGGTTACGATGACAGTTGCGACAACGTTGCCAGGCGCCAATTGCATTCAAATATTCGCATTGCAGTGTGAAGTGGAAATATTGATGATAATGCGAGCTGAAAATTACTTGTGGGCCCCAGCGAGCCGATTAATTGCCGAGAGAACTGCGCATGCATAGATAAATTTTAATGTTAACGACAACTATATTCCACCCCATCGATTGACTGAGCTGCTGTACACACACACACACACACACACACACACACAACACACACAAACACGTAACGAATGACCAAAGCCCAAACGAATTGCGCAGCAATAAATTACAAAGGAATTTGCAACGCCCAAAATGGGTTCCAAAATGAGGCGTAACGATTCAGAATTGCCAAGTGCTGTAAATTTTTAAATTTGATTATGATCTGCGATTAGAATCTGTAGAACTAAGTATATAAAGGAATAGCCCTCAGCATTCGTTTATCATTCGAGAATGGAATCATAAAATCCCCTCACAGTCATTAAATAAAAAAATCTAATGCCAAATTAAAGAATTAAAGACATCTTTTGCTGCTGGGATTTATGATGGTGAATTCCGAAGAAAAGATTTGATTACATAATCGATTAATGCCACAAAAAATATATGTATCAAGAAACTCAATATTTACATAGGTTTATCATATTCATATTCATAATCATTATAGAAACACATTTCAGTTGGACTCAATTTTTCATTTTAATTTTAATGCTATTTTTTACCTTCCATAATTAAGTAAATTTTTGAGCAATTTTGTATAATCTTTTCATTAAGCGATGTTTTGAGTGATGCTTGAAGCCAGTTCCACATGTGTGTCTATATGAATATCAGAGATCCCAGAGATCATAACAGCGACTGATATTAAATATGAAATATGAGTTCTTCTATGAAGAACATTTCATTTCATTTACAATCAATTATCAACTATACTTTTCGAATCGGCTTTGTATTGATCAACCGTGAAATGTTCAACAACATCGGATGGGAAACACGTGAGAAAAACTTTTAATAATTTTTGAGAATGTGATTGGTAAATATTTGGATTCAGAGTATATCCTAATCGAGCTCTCTCGACTAGCGCATTCTTGCACTGTAAAGATATTCTCCCCTCAGTTGCGATCAACAACAGAAGAAGACCCTTATGCCGGACATATGTATCTCTATCTATGTATGTATGTATGTCAACTCTCTCACACTCGGTAACCCCCCCCCCCCCCCAGTCCCTCTCCCCCCCCACACTCTCAATTACATTATGCATATTATTCAGTTATACGTTGTGAAATTATTTATGCAAATTGTATGCGGCAAATGCAAAAAGTAAATAAAACGCTTGAATTTATATTGATAACAACATAAGTGAGTGTGTGCGTGTGTGTGTGTGTGTGTAAGTGTGTGTGTGTGTGTGAGTGTGTGTGCGCTTAATGCACTTTGAGTTGTTGTCGCTTTTGCAACTTGAAACGAATCGAGTCTTGTATGTGCTGGGGGCGTGACTGCAAACGGGGGCGTTGTCGTCGGCATTTGTCAAAGGCATTTGGCTACCGATTTGTTTTACTTGCAACTTCGACATTGGCGGCAACTCTTGTTGTTGTTGCTGTTTGCTGCTGTTCTTGAGCTGCGCATGCGCAAAAGCGCAGAAAGCCAGGCTGCCTGAATGTTGTATGTTTATCTTATGGCCAGACGCATAGCTGCATAGTTGCATAGTGGCTGCAACTAATGAGGCTGCCACATGCCACATGCCATAAGCAAGCAAAGATACTAAACGAAACGCACAGATACAAGACAAGCAATTGGGGGTGGAAGGGGGCCAACATGTGTCACCATAATTAAACAAATCTCCAGCAATGAGCACTAAATGCATGCAGCACATATTACACACATATATATATATATATATATATATATATATGCAGTTTATAAACCACTAACAACCATTGCAAGCCGATCAGGTTGTCCACTCGTAGTTGTTGTCGTTAATTAATGCAACAGCAGCAAGAAACAACAACAAAATAAATAAATAAACAAAGAAAAAAATTATAGAAAAACGCACCACGACAAGTTTTAGTCACTAAATTGAACTTTTCAAATGATTTAAGCCAAATGCCACTTTGCATTCAGGGCCATCGACTTGGCCACACACACACACACACACAAATATATAGATGCTGAGATATAGATGCAGATAGACAAACAGACAGGCAGACAGATAGATAGACATGGAAATGGGCGTCTGTATCTGTATCTGTATCTGCGCCTGTGTCTGTGTGTCTGGCTGCTCTGATGCCTTGACAAGTCAATTTTAGTTTTGTCTAACGGTAACAAGCTGTTGACAGACCCAGCAGCAGCTGCCCCAACGGGGGGCATGTGTGTCTGCGTGTGTGTCTTGGGGGAAGGAGTACATCTAATGCAGTTGCAGATGTTAAAAACTCAATGGAAATCAACTCGATAGCAATGCAAGCCACTACTAATGACTACTTAATCAATAACTCAATCAACTTAAAGCAGACACATTAATGGAATAACTTCAAAGCCTACAATCTGAAACAAAGTTAGGGGTGAAGCATTTAAATTGAGTCTCGCTAAGCTTAAAACAACTGTTGCTTAGACAAAACTAGCCTTGATGTAGACCACCTTCAAGTCTAGATTAGTTCAGATAAATAAATGAATTCTTTGAAATATGTTTATTATGTCCATAAATTGTTTAAGTAAGCAAAATAATGCTAAAATTGTGTCAAGATAAATCTTATAGCTTCCCCAAAAGCAATACAAACTAAAATAAAATTTAAGTTCAACTCAAACTTTACAAATTTTAATAAAATCTGACTACTTGCAACAGCTGATTTTGTTATACGATCTTAATACAAGTTTTACAGTTGATCAATAATATATATGAGTATATAAAATGTCTGTTGTAAGGCTATATGTTTACAATGGTCTATCTGATTGCTATCGAAAATCGAGGACAGTGGTCGATAGAATGCAGTAAACTTGATCTGCCCACGACACACGAGAACTTATTTTCCAAGTATTCAAATATTCTCTGGCTCATATAAGCTCTGAGATCGCTTTGTGTTAATGGCTAATGGTGCTGATCAAGAATATATATACATATATATACTTACTTTTTACTTTTTAAAAGTTACAGAGATATATATACATATCTATATATGAAATAGTTGTAAAAGTGCTAGCCTAAATGAAAATATCCGGCGAGTGAAATTTGTATGCGCGAACACAAATTGTGCATTACAAGAGATAACTCATATATATATATATATATAAATGTACCTATATTAAAGTGAGCAACCCCAATTCCAAGCACATCTCGGCGCGTGAGGTGCTGCAAGGGCGGGGTGGTTGGCTGTGTGGCAAGTAGTTTAAATGAAATAAATGCAATCGCAATTGGAATCGGAATGAGAATTGGAATTACAAACTTGGATCGTACACTTGAATGGGTGCCATATGCAGCAAGTCACTGGTGGGGTAGCATTGGGGGACGGGAACGTGTGCTGGGGCAAAAGGACACGTGCAGAGCAGAGCAGAGTGTTCCAAAACCAATAAACTACATGGGCAGCTCGACAACGAATGGGAAATGCAGATACACACATTTCACACACAATTTCCAGCAAAGTGATTTTCACATTTGCCGATGGGGTTGGCCATAAAAATGTCAACCTTTAACGCAGCCAAAGGCCAACAGCAACAACATGGCGAAGAAGTATTCAAGGAATGGCAACATTCATTACCAACACATTTTTTTTTATTTCTTTTTCCGTTTCGGCGTTTTTGAAAAAAAAAAGCATAAAAATGAGAAAATTTCGTATTTTTCTTGTTATTTGTTGGTGTTGAAAGGTAATAAATAAGCGCTAGATGCGGACACGTGTGCTGTTAATCCAACAGAGGCACACATATAGCACACACTCCCCATTTGCAAGCAAGCTGCAAGCAGCTCCCCCATTATTTTTCCTATACGCCCAACCCATTGCCGGAGTCTCCACAAAAAAATCAGTAGCAGCATCGGCAGCAGCAGCAGCCACGCATGGTGCATCGTTCTAATTAACGTCACAGCGAAAACAGAGAAAAGGAGAAGCAGCCAGCAGCCAGCAGCAAAACAGCAACTGAAAAGAACCATATCATGGCATACCATACAAGAGCATACCATAACCATATCCATACCATCCATGACCATACTGAAGGAAAGTGAAAGAAGCAGCAGCAGCATACAACAAAGATGAAAGCAACAGCAACAGCAACAGAAACAGGGAACAGGGGCAACTGCAAATGGGGGGCAGCTACAGCTGCAGATACTTCAATATCTATATACACAATATATGTATGTATGTATGTGCATATAAATAAGTAAATGCGTGCTTTGAATTGCAATTTACATACACACACACACATATATATATATATATATATATATATACATATATACATACAATTTTAGGGGTAGGCTACCAAAGATGCTGGCAGGGAGGAGGAGGAGGAGGAAGGGAGGCAGTCAAGGCAGTTTCCCCTGGCTGCAATTGAAATTCCACTTCTTCAATTAGGGGTTCGTTGCGAGTCAAAACAAATGCAAAATATCCATTCAGATGCAATAAACACTTCACATTCTCAAACCGAGCGGGCAACCGAGAAAGGTTCAGATCTCAAATCCGGATAAGATTCATCCATTGTCAACGCTGCTTTAGTGTCACAAAGGCAACCAAGGAATTTCGATTAAAAAAGATTTCAATTTTAATCGAATGGGGTTGTTCAAGTTTTGACATCCAATCGTATAATTCACTTTTTGATCCGTTTACTCAACTAACCCAACTAAATACTCAAATAACACTTGATATTTAGTGTCTTTTATTTGTATTTTACATCTTTATCAGATTTTATTTATGCACATCATCAAATGTATCTTAATTCAATTATTGTAACTTTCTTTCATTTCAGCAAGTTTTACTTAACGCATCTTTCAGTCGTCATCAACTAGTAATTAATAATTAGTAATTAGCAAATGATAAATGGCTATTTAACAATACAATCTTCGATTGCGTCTTAACTGAAAACTTTAAACTATTCTCTTGAATTCTGTAATTGATGTTTAATATTATTCTGAAAGTATTTGTAGATCAACAGACAACTTTATTAATAAGGAGCTTATTACTGAGTATGTATTAGTTGAGTGCGATTTCATTTACTATTTAGTGTCAAAGTTTTAATCGCTGATTTGATCAAATTGCGCAATTACATCACGTTTAAGCCAGTTTGGCCATCTTAGCCCAGTTTCCAGCCGATCGTAGCACTGCTGCACAACTGCTGCATATATGCATTTTGGCCCAGCCCATAACTGAAGTGCCTCAACATCCACGAAGTGTCTGCATGCGACGATTGACGAGGAGAATCGACAGATGCCTCTCACGCCCTTAAATATACACACACACACAACCACACACACACTCGCACACCCAGCACTGTCAATAGATACAAAGATGCTAAGATGCTGAGCCGATGGGTCTCTGGGAGTGGGTGTGGGGGTTTGTCTGTGTGTGTGTGTGTTTGTGTGGGTGTGGGTATGCTGCTTTTTGGGCTGGGCCACTAACCTTGACCTAAATCGTGTGGCAGCAGCGTGCTAATTTCTAAAAAATACAGTTTTCAACGCTTCAAGAAGTGACCCAACGTGTAAACATAATAAAAAAAAAAAACAATAACAACGAACTGCTCACTCGATTCAGCACAAAGATCAGACAACTTTATATAGCCAGGGAATGGGCAAACAGAATCCATCGATTGGGTAAGCAACAAGTATCGGCGCGATACCTACAGCGTACTAGATGCTTATTTCTCTAAAATTTATTATCTACACACGCACACACACACATTAAGTGTGTGGGAACTCAATAAACAGCCCAAAAGACAAATGCTTTAAACGTTTTTCTACCCTGAACACTTTTGAAATTAGTAAAAAGGGTATAATGGTTCTCTGCAAAGGCATGTAACAGGCAGAAGCAAGCAAATGCTATCCCATAAAGTATGTATATACGAGGTGTGTTCAAAAAGTATCGCGAATTTTGAATTTTCGCGGGTTACGTATAATCGAATTTCGATTTTTTTGTAGCGTTATGTTGGTACTCATGTCTCTCACTTATGCCGACAAGCTCGGCCATTTTGAATGTTCACTTAATTGTTGACAGCTGCTTTGCTTGCACGTGTTTTGGATCGTCTTCGATTTTTACCTATTCACCTGTGACTTTTTCTTGTTCCCTAAACTGAAGAGGCCCATGAAAGGACGACGTTACGCTACGCTTGACGAGATAAAGACGGGATCGAAGGAGGAGCTGAACAAGATAAAAAAAAAATGATTTTTTGAAGTGCTTCGAAGATTGGAAAAACCGTTTGCACAAGTGAATAATATCTCATGGGGATTACTTTGAAGGGGACAAAATAGATATTCATGAATAAATAAATAATATCTGAAAAAACACAAAATTCGCGATACTTTTTGAACACACCTCGTATATATACTCCTGATCAAGATCCACAGTCCGTCCGTCCGTCCGCCTGTTTTAAGTTCTTGTTTCTTGCTTTAGTTCTCGTTGATTTTATTTGATACTGCTTCCGTTTTGCGAACATCGATATAAATCGATACCCGATAGCAAGATAGGATACAATTTTATAGGCAGAGGCTTCTTAGTCATACATAACATACATTCTCATATTATTGTTCAATTAAACAAATTTGATCAAGATCGGATGAGAAACACTCCACAAACTATACTCATATTGATCCCATTACTACATTTGAGTGTGCAAAACTAAAAAAGAGGAAATTTGGCAATAAAACTAGAATATATATAATATTTAAGAGGTTCAGGGTGTTCAGGGTGTATCGTAGTCGAGCTCACTCGTCTACAGCATACTTATTTGTTCCACTTGCTTTTTCTGCATTTTTCTTTTGTGTGATGGTCTCGCTGGTCGTTGGTGGTGGTGTGATCCAGCACACGTTGCCATCGCCATATGGAATGGCGTACCGAAGACTACAACAACTCGATAAGATAAGGTCAGCCATAAATATTTGCCTACTTTTACTATTTACATTTGGTTCAGACTTTCAATACTGTTTGATTGATAGCACCACCAATGATTAGGCATTGGTTATGCGTAGTACGTAGCACCCATCTATGTAACAACTTGCCACCTAGGGCTACTCTGCAAGACAGAGTCAACATACGATTGTAGCATTGTAAATTGATTCTTACTCTCAACATGCGTTTTACAGAAGCTTAAAGCTAGATTGAGTGACGGGAATATAGATTTACCTCGGATTCTTTATCTTTATTAGAATGCAACAGGTCTGTAAAAGATCCCCTAACCAAACTCTAGTTACTGGAGCACTATTATTACTCAAAGCATCAACAATCAACAGAAAAATCTATTTTCACTACTCTAAAAAGGTAAACAGATTTTAGATTAGAGACGCACTGATTGAAGAAAGGATCTCTCCACACTTTCTGTATCTATAATTAGATATTTTTAACGTTCATTGAAAGCAACTAAAATACAAATGAATATATTTATGGATATGATAAAATTGTGAAATTGTTATGGCAACGTTGTGTCTTGTAAAATGGAAAGCTGGCCAAAAAGGTTGGATGAATCGATTACTTTATATGCAAATCCAGGTCGAGCCCTTTTCAATCCCATAAAAAGCCCATAAATGATTTAGTTGCATATCGTGCACATATGCAAATGTTGGACAGCTCTGGCTCAATTAAGACGGCCAAAATACTATGGTCAACACTTGAAGCTTTTCTTACCAAAAAAAAAGAAGAAATAAGTACGTAATTAAATATAATTTGCTGTTCTTTTTTTGAATATATTACGTAATATTGTCAAATCATTTCCGGTTGCGGTAAATGTTTTGAATTGGTCATAAATATTTGTACGGTATTCTGAAGCGTTATGTTAATTATCAAATCGATTCTAATTCTCAAAAGAAAAATATTTGAATTTTGTAAATTTTTTATTTTTAAATTTTTTAATTTCAAGTAAATTTTCCAAAATCAATTTTGAAGCCACAAAACATGTAATTTTTGACCATGGTAGCTGTTGGAGTTGTAGCTTCCGTGTCAAAGACATTAAACTGGCCATAAAACTGGGCTAAATGGGCGTGGCACATGTTAGTTAGCCATTTGGTAGGCAGTCAAAGCGTGCTTCAATTTTATGACCGCATCATAAAACCAGAAAGAAAGAAAAAATACAGAAAAAAATCAGATGTGCAAAGGCGAAGACGCACACGCACCGGGAAAGGGTGTCTGTCAGTCCGTCTGTCTGTCAGTCTGTCAGTCTCTGGAGTAAATCAGAAACCGGCCAACAAAGCATTTATACAATATGCATGCATCTGTAGATGAAAGGATGCTTTATTGAAATCCTTTAGAGAATTTAAAGCCCCTTTAGCTTATTAGAATAACAATTATTTTCACACACACACACAACACACTCGTCCCGAGTTGGGATCGCTTAACAAAGGTGTCGGCAGCATCAACTGAAAAATACTGTTGCATGATGGATTAGCTGGAAAGGTAGACGCATACAAAACAAAGATACACACACGCATACCAAGAGGTACATTTATATCTCTTGGGGCACCTCTGGCAAATGAATTGAAGTGATCTTGAGTTGTTGGTCATCGTGGCTTATATTGTTGCTGCTTGTCAGGGCTGCACTTGACATTCACAACAAGATGCCGGAAAATTGGCAAATCTATGAAAAATGAGCACACAACAACAATGTGCTGAATGAAACTTTAGATCGCAAATATCTTTGAGAATATAATGGAAGTTGGCTGTGCAAGTGAAGGAAACACACACACACACACAGGCACAACAAGTGTGTGAAGTGTAAAGTGCAGTGCCGAGTGTCTGAGGCGTTGTTGGCTATTAAAAAAAATATGAGGTAATTCAAACAAAACACACACAACACAACAAATTAGATAAATACGGCAAAAGACTCGCATCGCGAACATGGCAAACGAACAACAAACAACATCACCAACAACAACAAGGCAACAACAACAACAACACGAGATGACATTGACATAATGATTCTTAGTTAACGTTTACGATTTCAAAGTTTCTTTTGTTGTTGTTGTTGTCTTTCAATGTGACTTGGGTTCCGGCGTGTGTCGGTTGCGAGACTTTTGACAAGTTTTGTTTTGTTTATTTTTTTTTTTATTTTTTCATTCTCATTATTTGTGCCACACACTCTCGACGGGCATTCAAGCTTTGTCAACAAGTGTGGCGCACAGCGAATACTTTAAAAGACAGAATATTCCTAGCAAGTAGATCCTCTAGGAACTTTGTATTAATTGCATCATCATGCACAATTAATTATGAATCCTTAGAATGCCTTATTTCTCTCTCTGTCTCTCTCTCTCTCTCTCTCTCTCTCTCTCTCTCTATTCCTTTAAGTACATTTTCAATACTAATATATCTGCGGGAAACCCCTGAGCATGCTTATCCGTGGCAAACTTATTTTATCTAGAGAATAAAATATAAACTTCTAAATAAAAATACACTTAAAAATGCTTCGCTTTGCCAACTCAATGTGTATTTACATTATCTAAATATATATATGACTCTGGTATTCATATATTCATATAACACATATCCGAATTTTATATAACCACATATAACTGTCAGAATAAGAGTATTAAAATTTCCGTAAACTAAAGGCGAATTTTTATTGTATTTTATTTCCATTTGTTTTATTAATTTATATTATTTGTTTTCAGATTTCCCCATCTGTGGATTTGAACAGCTTAATGAGCAACTGACTTAAGGCAAAGTAGTTGCTTTTTGATTACTATACAAATTTGCAAAGGGTATTTGCATTTTGTCGTCAAGTTTGCGACGAGCCTATATAGCCATATGAGCCGATCTCAGAGCATATAAGAACTAGAGAATTGAAATTATAAATATAAGCACTCAAATGCCCCAAACAGATCAAGTTTATTTAATTTTATTGTTAGCTGCCCTCGTTTCTCGATTGATATTTAATATACCCAAACATAATATGGATCAACTGTAGAAATGAAGAAAGACAATCGTTGTTAACCAAAGCATATTTTCATATTCCACCAACTAATATCAACATACTCATTAAAACTCGATGGAGGGTATCTTCCAGTCGAGCTCTATCTCGACTAGAGCAACTCGCCCACCCAGCAAAGTCAGCAACAACAAAATTCTAAATTGCAGCCTTTGGGCAATATGTGTTTTGTTTTTTGTTTTTGTTTTCGTTTTTTCTTTTTGGAATTCGCATAATTTTTGAAGCTCTTAACTCTGGGCTTGAATGCATGATGTAAGCTGCCTAATTTGTCTTCACCTTTTGTTCATCAGGTTCGTCCGGTCCGGTAGGGTTCGGTGTGGTCAACGTCATAATTCATAATATTTGCCAAATTTTCGCGCAACGTTTCTTGGCATTTGACTTTAGTTTTTAGTTTGTTTTTTTTATATATTTTTTTTTTATTTTTAGTCATTCATTCATTCATCATTCGATCACATATGAAATTAAGTATCAAAAAGTGTGGTTTACCACGCTGCTCAGAGTGCAACCACCCAATAAAAAAAGTGGTGAACAAAAAACAAAAAAAAACACACACATAAAAAATGCGTTGATGACTAAACGTTATTAAGTGTAATGAAATTGAAGTACGCTTTGTACCCCTGACCCAGTAACAAGTTTGTAATAGGAATAACAACAACAACACACACTCAAGTAATATGTGTGTGCGTGTGTGTGTGTGTGTGATGTGTGTGTTTTTCATATCTCATAAATATGCTTACGATTAGAGCCGCCAGCCGCCCGCATCTAAGTTGATTTTGTTAATAGGCGACAATCGTGGCGCGACATTTAATCGCATAATCGCTGCCACGATCACAACCACCACCCCCCCCCCCCCCTGCTCCCTACCCAACATCCTCCTCCCACTCTTGGCTTAAATGTATGTGTGTGTGTGTGTGAGTTTTTGTATTAATTCGATAATTGTAGCATTTGCAGCAGGTACTCAAAAACTCAAACTCAAATTGAGCTGCTCACAAAAAAGTATTCAGCGCAATTGGCCAAAGTCTTGTTTGGAGGGTGCGTTCACTTAACAGTTTCGATTATGTATCTGGCCAAAAGTTTGTGCTCATAACTAAAGTTAAGGGCAAAAAAACACAACAACAACAAATCAACAATCAATTTCGAACTAAAAATATAATAAATAAAAAAAAAAATACCTCAGCTGCCGTTTCACTTTTGAAGTGAAACTTTTGGCATTATATTGTCAAATGGCCATTGTCAGCTTGAAGTTTGAACTGAAGCTGTAGTTGGCAGCGCGACTTTAAATGATTTCATTTCACCCACATATGATGATGATAATGATGACGATGATGGTGGTGAGGATGATGACAATCATGAGCATCATCATATCCATCAAGCATGCGAATCAGCTCGCTGTGATCTGTGATCTGCGAGTGCGACTCACAGCAATTAATAAACAAATGAAATGCCACAACAACAATGAGGGTTCATGACCACAACACGACAACCATCATCCCTCTACCAACCTCTCCCCTTCACCCACTTTCACCCCCTCGCATTCGGTTGGCAAATTGCGTGCGCGAACAACTAAATTTTATGATGTGGTGGGATTCAGGCGGCTGATCGGCTAGCTGAATGAAAGAGGAGACTCAGAGACGGAGACGGAGACATTGCCATCCCAGCACCAGATACCAGACCCTATCAGAAACCAGACTTCAGGCAAACCAAGATGCTTCTGCGCAATCAATTGAAAAGAACGAAAACAACACGAGAGAAAACTTCTTTCTGTTTTTGGCAATCCGAAGATTTTATACCCTGGTGGATCGTCAGGCAATCTGCCGACCGGTTGTACTATTGAATGCCATTTGATATTTAAGTGTTGATGTTTTCATAGCAACAACAAAATCTGTCGAAACTCAACTTCTTATTCAGAAAGCATATATTTAAACACACAAAAAAATGTAAATGAGTCAAGACAAACTTAAGGATAACATTGAAATACTCTCGGCAAGGGTGTAAAAAAAACGTGGCAAAATAAAACAAAAATAAAATTTACAAAAATAGCAGCCCTCATAATGGCAGCACCCCTTACCCCGCCCCCTCCTCCGCCGTCCTCCAGCCTTCACCCGCATCCACGATAAGCAGCAACAGCAGCTTAATGGAAGCTTTGGCTCAACTGACAAATGAACGGCGATTAAATTCCATGCCGAAAGATCGAATAATCGATAAAGCACAGTATGATGAGATGATCAAGTATGCATGATGCATGATGATCAGCTTCTTTCGAGTGTATATCCCGATATCAAGGCAACGAGGCGATATGTGAATGCCATATTAAACAGAGATCGACTGATCCGTAAATAATATTCTGATTCTCTTGGTTAAAATTGAAAATTTGAGTTGTTTTCAGTTTCTTTGAGTTGATTATTATATTTTTCATTCCATATAAATTCTATGCGAGTTTCCGATTAAATCGAAAGAGCCTATCAAGCTTCAGGAGTCTTTTGCCAAGATTGTTACTCGTTAGCACAGTAATTGAAAATATTAAATAAAAGCCAATGCATATTAAAGGTAATTGAAAACTTTATTTTTTTTCTTTCTTTTAGTTTTTTAAGCACTCTTTTTATGCTGTCGAGTGCAAAGATCATCCAAGAACTACAAATCGAATGGAAATATTACTTTCAGCCACGTTGAGAAATGTGTTGGGCATGCTTCAACCCTTGGGCAATTACTTGACCCACACACACACACACACACACACCGACACACACAGAGACACAGACACACATGCAAATGTGTCAGTGGAGCTATCCATTTGGCTGGAGCTGTCGAGTCGTGCAATAGATATTAATAATTATTGAATTATGGCTAGAAACACGTCAATGGCGATGGCGATTAATGACAAACGACGACAAATCGTTTCCCGGCCGGTTGGGCAATCGTTTGGATCGATTGGATGGATCGATTGGATCGTTCGATGGATCATTTGTGGATCGTTGGGAATTGTCGTTTTATTGTTCGCTGCTCACCTTTAACGTCAGTTTCGATCTATGAATTAATTTGTACCGCGTTTACCCAATTTGTCTATCGCTTTTTATTGTTATTTTTCTTTCTGTTTTTTTTTTTTATTTTTTTTAGTGCTGGCTTGTTTGAATGACAATTGAGGCAAGAGATATGATAAGCGGCTGGGAAGTCGAATGAAAAACGAAATCGAAATTGAAATTGAAAGCGAAAACGAAATTGAAACCCAATACCAAAAACTGTAACTAAAAACCCCATACAACATTAAAAAAAATGCAATCAAAATTATGCGACAAACTCTGCGTCACT
Source organism: Drosophila basisetae (assembly GCA_035041595.1). Classification (NCBI taxonomy): domain Eukaryota; kingdom Metazoa; phylum Arthropoda; class Insecta; order Diptera; family Drosophilidae; genus Drosophila; species Drosophila basisetae. The sequence goes on along the minus strand of JAWNLB010000174.1, from coordinate 9,151,457 downwards.
TAATGCAGTATGCAGGGTATATTCATTTTATCATCGAGTATGCAACGCAGTGCAGCAGATGTCTCCTATATACTATATATTCTTGATCCATATAGACTTGTTCGTCTGTCTGTGAGAAATAATCAGTGAATTCATGAATCTTGGCAATTATCCATCTATTTGCTGCAGGCAAATTTGTCGGCGCCAGCCGGATCAGATTACTATAACATATAGTTAGGCATAGCATAGCTAAACCAAACCCAATATCATAAAATCATCGCACTTGGACTCGTATATCATTTTTTGATTATCAAGTTATGCTTATTATTATGAAACTTCAATTGCCTTCCGGTGTGAAAGAGTATGCAATTGTCGGCGTGTCTAAGATCTGAGTTCTGACTTGTTAAATATCTTATTTGATTGGATTTGCTGTTGTTGTCTGTTTTCACTTTTTGGCAAGCAGCCCATAAAGCGATTCACATACCTGACCTACGACATTTAGCTATATATCGTATATATTCACATACTTGGCTGATGCGACATATATATACATATATACATATATATATGTTTGCTCACATCTGCCTAATGCGAAATGACGAAATGTTTTATATTTTTATTTCGGTCAGATATGGCGGGGATTCGTGATTCACTTCGCGACTTTCTCAGAACGGAATGATTAGTGCGGATGCGTCGCATGTATAAATATGTTTAAGGCATGAGTGTATCTGGGTATCTGGGTTCTGTAGTGAGGGTGATTGACGATGGGTGCCACGTAATACTCGATAAGCGAAACTTTTAATGGGGCATTGTAGGAAACTGGAGGAAATTTTATGCTATTTGCCAATGGGTGAGCCGAATTGTTAGCTTGGTGAATTTCGATATCTAATCAATAATTCATAACTATTATAATAATGAAATATGCTAAAAGTTTGTGGAACTTCTACACATATATATATAAATATAAACAATAATTCATAGCTAGAACTAACTAAATAATACTTTATATGTATTATTTATTAAATTTAAATAGTTTACAAATTTCAATTTGAGAATTAAAGTTACAAATTAAATAAGATCATTTAAATTTAAAATATGAAATTAAAATGTGTATTCATGATCAGAATCAAGCTGATATCTAGCTGATATTCGATATAGTTTAATGCTCTTAAAATAACCAACTTACGTTTTCGCCCTAAACAGAATGGCAAATAGTTTCTTTAATCTTTTATCTTTCATCTTTAATCTGAATTATAGATGTCAGTTTCTCGAATTCGGAATAGTCAACTGGAACTTACCCAATAGATTGTTGCGTGTTTTGTGTTTGTGTTAGTTTTTTTTTCGGAACCTAAAAGAAGAAGAATGGCAAAGAATGTTAATAGGAAAACGCAAGAAAAACAAAGAAAAATTTGAATTTATATATGAATATAAATATATATATATGAATGAATATGTTCAAGTATGCAAGGTATTGTGTGACATCATCAGAAAAATGTGCTTACCAGGTAAAAAACGGTAAATGGTGTTTTATATGTGCCTAATGTCATTGGGTGTTACACACGACACACACACACACACACACACGGAGCAAATAAGTCAATAAATATAGGCGTTAACTTGGCTCAAATGGCCTACGTAAATATGCGATGAAATGCGCGAAAAGCTACGAGTGCGACTCATGGATGAATACGCTGTGTGGACAGACAACAGACGGACAGATTGAGATACTGACTGGAAGATAGACTGCCAGGCAGACAGACACACAGACAGACGGACAGACAGACAGATAGACAGACAGATCGGCAGGCATACATATAGATATAGAAGTATATAGTGGGACAGACGAGTACAACCAATACAACTCGTTGTCTTCGTGTGGGCTTGTTTCACAATCACGCACAACACACACACACACACAGCAAAAAGTTGGCAATAAGCTAAAAGCCAACAAATGTTTGACAAGCGGAAATGGCAAAAAGCTCAGCAAACACACGCAGCAAGCAAAAAATGACACTAAACACATCCGAAAACAGAAACGGAAGCGGCGCTGAGAGCACTCGGACTGATCCTGCCTGCCAGGAACCATTGGGAAGATTACATATACATATATATATATATATATATATATATATATAAATATATATATATATAAATTTAGACAGAGCACAGAACATAAATGCCAGTTTTTGGGACGGTTCATTTTCAGTTTTGCAATAGTAGCATTTAAATTGTTTTGTGTTTGTTTAACTCTTTATTATATATATCAAATAGATATTTAGAGGGCTCCAAATCAAATGAAATTCATTTGAAAATCCTTGAAATTCCTATTATAGTAAATAGTTAAATCCAATTTACTTGAAAATTCAATTTTCCATAATTTATAATAATTTTGTAAGAAATCCGAATCTTTTGTTTCTTTTACATTTTTCAACTGCACAAGAGAAATTCTGTTTTTATTTAGGTATTTTAAATAGGTATTTTATTTGTTTTCCTCCGATATATTTGGAACACCGATTCCAGATACATCTGCTGTACAAATTACAATTCATTTTGAATATTTTAAACATAAAACATTTACCAATAACAGCGTCTGTTCATTGGAAAATAACAAAAAATTCGGAAATTCGAATACATTTCAGAATTGAAACTAAACTCATTCAGTGCACTCAAGCAAGGATAGTAATTTCAGCCTTAAAATTGCATTAGAATTTCAGTTTGAGGCACAACACACATTCGGTGGCAAATTCCAAAGTGTGAACATAACCTCAACATCCGCACATCAATAGAACTGTGAAAATATCTATGGATGGATTAGCGGGAAATGTGTTAAAATACATCGTACTGAGCAGCAGGTAAGCAGTAAAGGCAACAATGTCAATGGCCCAAAGGCCGTTAATGAGTAGAGTGACCCTGGTGTTGTTGCATTAATTATTCACCTTTCGCTTGGTCCTTGATTCGACACGACTCCTGACCCCTGCTGTGGCATGTGTGCCTGTGTGTGTGTGTATTTGTCATATGCCTGCGCATGCGGTCATCAAGGTCACCGCCCGAACAGCTGACGTGACTCAATCTCTAAATGTGGCCACCATTCCACCCACAATACAGTTTTATTACTTTTAAATAGCCAACAAATGGCGTGCTAGGGATATGACTCATCGACCCCAAACACCAAAGCCGAAACCCCAGACACCAGACCCTAGACCCTATACCCCCAACAAGAGAGCCTTACCTTGTGCAAGAACAGTTAGTTGACTTACAGCTGACGGCTTTGTTCTGATGCACTTCAACTATGAATATAATTTTTGTTCGTGGAATACTTCATCACTTAACACACAACTTGCAGATAAATTTAATCACTGTTTGTTAAAGCCACAGCAATCTCTATATAAATATATATATTTATAAATATATACATATATATATATTTGACGGTTAGCGTTGACTACGAGCCGAGCTGAGTCTGTGAAGAGCACTGAGAGCTGTGTTGCAACAACCAGAGTCTTATATAAATACATACATTTGTACATGTTTCCATACAGCCCGACTATGACTAACTTGAGTTAGAGTGTTATCAGAGCAGAGTAGCACTATTTAGTATTTAGTATTTATATTGATATTTATATTTATATTTATTGTATGGTGGTTATACAGCAGTATTGATTATTTATTTATTGTCTATGTAAATGTTTAAGTGCTAAAGAGTAATTAAACCAACACCAACTTGTTTTTTGTAATCTTTAATATTTACTTTTGTTAGAGTTCTCAACTAATCCAGCTTCTTCAAGCTATATCATGGATTTTATGCCTAAAGCTATGCAGGATGTGGGTCATTTGTTACAACCAATAGATATAGAATAGCTATAAATATATACATATATAGATATCGATATAAATTTAGAGACAGATATGAATATATATATAATTATAGATATATATATAGATATAGATATAGATATATATATAGATATAGATATAGATATAGATATAGATACAGATATAGATATAGATATAGATATAGATATAGATATAGATATAGATATAGATATAGATATAGATACAGATATAGATATAGATATAGATATAGATATAGATATAGATATAGATATAGATATAGATATAGATATAGATATAGATATAGATATAGATATAGATATAGATATAGATATAGATATAGATATAGATATAGATATAGATATAGATATAGATATAGATATAGATATAGATATAGATATAGATATAGATATAGATATAGATATAGATACAGATATAGATATCGATATAAATTTAGAGACAGATATAGATATAGATATAGATATAGATATAGATATAGATATAGATACAGATATAGATATAGATATAGATATAGATATAGATATAGATATAGATATCTAATATAGTTATAAATATATATATAGATATTGAAATATGAGATTCAGATGTTTTGCTCCACTGTGGAGCGACTTTTGCACCTTGCTGTATATGTGGGTTCATCAACAAGCATAATTGCATTACATCCATAATGCATGCAGAAGTAAGTGGGTTTTGCAGCCTATTGCCCCATGCACTTTATGCAGCGAAATTCCACAACACACACACACAGAAAGAGAGAGAGAGAGAGAGAGAGACTATCTCGCCAGTTATCGGGTGGCCAGGCAAATGGATAATGGGGCAATATAATAACAATAATTTTGCAGCCAAAAAACACAGACACAGACAGGCAGTCAGACAGAAAGACAGACAGACAGTTAGACAGACAATCGAATGGTTTTATGCACAATCGCGTTTAGCATTTGATTTGTTTGACTGAGCGACACGCAAATCGATGGTTGCCACCCTGCAACAACAACAACAACAACAGCAATAACTATCGAACTAAACTTACGTTGAATTCTGCGCTTACTTTTTGCTGCACGCAACGCAGACGCCAAAAAAAAGATACAACAAAAAAATTGCCAAAATAGAAAAATGAACAACAATAACAGCAGCAACAATAACAAAAGCCGACGTCTATCGACAAGGAAGCACGTTATTATAACGGTAAATGTGCTAAATTTTGGATACGTTTCGCTAAAGTGACGAAAAAACAACAACAACAACAGCAACAAAAAACACACACACTCGAAGAAAAATTAAAAAAATATATATATAGGAAGAAAACACGAAACAACGACAACAAATGGCAGAAGTAACGGCAACGACGTCGGCAACGACGCGACGCTGGACGCTGACGACGTCCGTGCAAAGCCACGGACAAATCGCGAAAACTGGCCCGGGACGACAACCAGATGACTTTTGGCAACAGCCAGCGCACAACCGCCGCAAGGGTTGGCTCGACCTCGAGCTCGGGTTCGGCTTCGGGTTCGGGTTCGAGCGGGGGCTCGGTCGCCAGCTTCGGCTTCGTGCGAACGCGTTCGCTAAGAGCTTCAGCTTCCGCGCAAGTCCTGCAGCACGCCAAGGCACCAACTAAATTCGAGCACCCAACAATAAACTATGCACTGGAAAATAGAGTGGCACACTGGATCAAGAGTTTGCTAACAATAGCTCAACTTTTACCTCGATTATTATGACAATTGACAAGGCAGATGGACAACAGTTATCCCTAATATATTTACAATTATCAAGACAGGAATGGACGATTGTGCCCAGTTGCAGCTAGCAACATTTTTCATTGTGAATGAATGAATGAATGAATGACTGAATGAATAAATGTAAGAAACTGAAATGCATTTTATAGTCTGAAATTTAATATAGAAGAGAAAAGGATATAAGAATAATAAGAAAAGATAATTAATTAATTAAATAAGATAACTAACGTCATTTTAATTTACATGGAAATGCCAATTTAATGCTAATATTGTTTTTTTCTTAACATGTCTCAGAGCAAAGTCATAGTAAATATAAATGGCTTAAGGACACAGAAAATCTACGTGGTGTTCAAAAAGTATCGCGAATTTTGAATTTTCGCGGGTTACGAATAATCGAATTTCGATTTTTTTGTAGCGTTATGTTGGTACTCGTGTCTCTCACTTATGCCGACAAGCTCGGCCATTTTGAATGTTCACTTAATTGTTGACAGCTGCTTTGCTTGCACGTGTTTTGGATCGTCTTCGATTTTTACCTATTCACCTGTGACTTTTTCTTGTTCCCTAAACTGAAGAGGCCCATGAAAGGACGACGTTACGCTACGCTTGACGAGATATAGACGGGATCGAAGGAGGAGCTGAACAAGATAAAAAAAATGATTTTTTGAAGTGCTTCGAAGATTGGAAAAACCGTTGGCACAAGTGTATAATATCTCATGGGGATTACTTTGAAGGGGACAAAATAGATATTCATGAATAAATAAATAATATCTGAAAAAACACAAAATTCGCGATACTTTTTGAACACACCTCGCATATTCATTATTACAGAGTTTCGCAAAACCAGCATGGATTTGCTTGATCCAGGGATACAAACCTTGGAATTTTAAAAACGATTTACGCTAATAATCCCTAAGAGTGCGTAATTTCTTTAAAAAAAAATACGCAAATAGTCTTAAAATAGCTATTCGAATACTTAATACAAGCGTAAGTAGTCATTTCATGTAACAAGTGTACTTTATTCAAGTTTTGAAAGACTGACTAATGCCAATTTTGAAGTCGAAAACGATTAGTTTTTTTTAAGTTGCGCTAATGACTCGGTCACTTAAAACACCTCATCAATTTAACATTTAATTTCACAAACTTCAAACTGAGCTTAACTTTTGGGCAATTATGCGCCACTGTGCCTTGAACAGTGTCTCTCTCTCTCCTCCCGCCCCCTTCCCCTCTCACTACAATCGAATATTATTGTAATCCACAAACGCTATCTGTGTTGTTGTTTTGGGAAATAGTTGAGTTGGGGATGGGTACAAGCCAGAGAAGGCAACGGGGAATGAGAACGAGCACAGGGCGCATGCGTTGTAAACGGAACAAATCGGAACAAACGGAACATATGGAAGTCACTGCAAGACGCAAACTGCGACACTGTGTGTGAGTATGTGTGTGTGTGTATTTATCAGCCTTTATATATATATAAATAAATATATATATGCACATATGTGCGGCTCTTGGCTTATCAGTTTGCATTCGTTCCGTTCGAAAAGAAAGTTTGAGCAGAATTACCACACAGCAGCCTAACAGAGAGAAAGAGAGAGAGTGAGCCACAGAGAGAGAGAGAGAGAGAGAGAGAGAGAGAGAGAGCGAGAGCGAGAGCAGTGAACATTGACAAAGTCATCAGCAAATAATCCTCTCTCTGGCACCCACACACGCTCGCCCCTTTTTTGCTCTCTCATTTGTTCGCAATCCTGCGTCCAACAGGCATAAACAGCTGTCAACTGTTTATTGACAGATACCCGCATTCATTCCCCTCACAACCCCCCTCCTCACTCCATCTCTCGCGCCAGTTGTGGCTCCCTTCTTTTGATCTTGCCTCTCGAAATTTATCCTTTTTACTCCTTTGTCTTGATTGATTTCGTTAAGTTTGTTTCTGTTGTTTTAATTAGCTGCGTGTTTCGTTACAGAGCAGTTATCAATCAATTATATCAATATATATAAATATACTCGTATAGTTGTAAAGTGTATTATCATCATTGTTCGAGTGTATTATCATCATTGTGCTCTGCTGCATTGCCTGGCATTTCCCCAACACATATATTTTGTTGACTAGACATAAACTAACTTCGAGAATGATTTAGCATAATAATACTGTGTCAACTGTTGCTCGATTTTTTCAGTTTTTTTTTGTTTTGTTTCTAAGAAAAATTGCACAAGGCTATTAGGTAAATCAAAAAACAAAAGAAGAAACTAAAACTTTCTGGCTTACTTTCCCGAATACTTTTTGCAATACTCTCACTGCAAATTAACAGTAATTTTATGTTTCGACTGAACTATAAGAATTGACAAATTTGCTATTGAAACTGGGCCAATGAAAAATGCAATAAAAAAAAGGAGCACACACTTTATCGAACAGTGTATGCAAAGCAGATCTTTCTAATCAACAAGTGCGTGTAAAGTGAATGTTCAAGTTGCGCAAGCAACGCAATAGATAACAACAGATAAGCCCACAAAAATGGTCAGATTAAGGGGGAGCTTGAGCTTGAGCTCTTGATATGGCTGAGCAAGTGACAGATAGCCAAAACAAAGGCCGCTTTATCTTTTAGGGGAGTTCGCGCTTTACTACCAAAAAAAAAAAACTGTTTATGAAAGATTAATATGTCTTTATGTTGCTGTTGTTGGTGGTGTCGCTTTAAGCCGAGTTTCGCACAGATGTTGCTTATCGAGTGGATACAAAGACAAAAAAAGGGCAAGCAAACAATTGAGATTGAATCTTCTCCAGATTCAGTTTCGCTGCAATCAAATCAAACATGCTACATGTGTAACGGCACTTTTCGTTGTTAGCTGCTTTCGCTTAAATTCACAGCACACATTTTGGCAAATAGCGGTATCAAAACAGCCATCCAAGTAAATATTGCATAAAACATACAAACACATTAAAATATTTACAGTTAAACGCACCTTTTTTGGAACCGATCGCGATCGCAACTCTATTAATGTTAATTCTTTCAAATCGAATGCAAATCGAAATTCAAACACGTTGCGAATTCACACATCAAGCAAACAAATGGCAATATACAAAAAAAAACTAAAAACACACACACCCACTTAAATTTTCATAAATATTTATGAATGATTTATAGTTGTTGTTATTGTGTTTTTATATTCAAATTCGCAGCTAGTACATTTATTTATTTCAATTTTATGTTTCATGCCAATTTGTTGTGTCGTCTGAACTAGAAATTTACAGAGGCCCGTGTGCAGTTCTTTAAATTATTCGACTTCGATTATTATTGTTAATGTTTGAATTTTTTTGAATTCATACACAGGCACACAACAAAAAATAATCAACAAAAAAAAAATAACTAACAGAAAACGCCGTTGGTGATATGCGCTTAACGGTTACGCACATGCAACGGTACACGCGATTGATAAGCAACTGAAGATTGGGCGCGCGAGTGCCGCCAATGTGCGACCAGGCAGCTATTGGCACGAAAATACCTCAAGCCCAATGTGCCTAAGTGCTGATTTTCGAGATGGTCACACAATGTTAACTGCTACCACCGCCAACAGCAATGTTAACAGCGCTGCTCCTCACTTAACAGTAAAGGCTGTAAATGGCTTGGTGACAAATTTTAAACAAATTAAAAAATTAAATTAAAACAATTGATATCACTATATTTAAATTTGTGACTTAATATAACAAAAAAAAAATAAAAATATATTTGGTGCTAAAAAATTAATGACAAAAAAAAATTGAATTTGCCTTACCCCAGATGGGACTCGAACCCACAATCCCCGGCTTAGGAGGCCGATGCCTTATCCATTAGGCCACTGGGGCTTGTAAACGGCGTTGACAAAACTCGGGCAAGGGCTACGGCGAATGCGTAAAATACAACAACTACAAAGCGCACACGAAAAAAAAGTCGACACAGTTGTTCAAATACAAATAATAAAAACAAAAGATGGTTTTTTTTTGTATATTTTGCTTTTTATCAACATTGAGAATTGTATTATGTTTAAGCATATGGAACGTTTGACATCGATTTTTCAAATCATATCTTGAGTGGCTCGACCGCTCGGAGCTAATAAATTACTAAAACAGAATAAAAAAAAATTAAAATTATAATAATAATGAAAACATTGGATGATTACAATAATTTGGTTGGCGCATAAATATATCTAAATTATTATATGGAATGGCGAAAATGGAATGGAAATGGATAACTTATAGTTTACATGTAACACAAATAAATAGACGACAGCTGTAAAATGATGATGATGATGATGACGATGAACTAACATATAGATACTCTATATATACATCTACACATATACATATACATATCATATACATATAGATAAGTTAAGATTCAATTGGGCATATCCCCATCAACGTCCTGCCAAAAGGGTTCGGAGAACGAATCCGATTCGGTGTCCTCCTGGGGCACAGCCGGCGAAGATAGCTCCAGTGCCTCATTCGATGTCTCATCGCAGTCGAGCAGCCAATCGTGATTGGGTGTGCCACACGGCGTTGCCATTGTTGCCACATTGCTTGCCACATTTGTACTGGTGCTGCTGTTGCTGCTACTGTTCTCGCTCGTCTTGATGATGCTGCTCCCGCTGCCCGCCCGCGCCGCTTTCGTCAGCGCATTAATACCATCCAAGGCCCTACGGAATGTGGGATCCAGCCTAAAAACAAAAAAAAACCATTAAACAATCTAAAATCGTAGAATTATTGTATGTTTGAAATAAATACAAATCAAGTCAAGCTTATTTTTAGTAAGTATTTAAAGCATTCTTCTTCTAAAACTGTGCGAGATTTTCGATTAATAAATTTGCTTAATATTGAAATTTTTACCATGAAGAAGGATATTATTAGAATCTACCTTCTTACAACATTTTATAGCTCCAACTCTAAATCTTGAGCCATTTTTCGGAGGAGGTTTCCCATAATCTAACTTTGAATGCAGATTGGGACATTTTTGTAACTACCTCTTTAAAAGTGTGGCATATACATAAATAGTTATCGATTTGCAGCAGCAGGTATATCGATTTTGAAGATTTTGGGCAGATGGTCGATAATTCCTTCATAGATCTTCAATATAACTCACAAATTTGGTGGAGCTAGCAAGCTACAAAACCAGTTTCGTAACTCTAGATTACAAAGTGTGGATTTATCGATTTGATCGATAAACATACGACAAACTTGTATGGCCAGATTCAAGGCTCTCGCGACCAGACCGGAAGAACGGAATAAACTATTCTTGAATTGCGCTAATCGAGCATAAAAATCATTAAAAAACGAGAAAGAGAGACACAGAGAGAAAGAGAGTGGAAGAGAGAGAGAGAGATGGAATGACCTGAGGGCCAATGTGAAAAAGTGTAGAGCCCCATCGAGATCCTTCTCGGTGCTGAGCATCTCGGCGAGCATGGCAAATAGCTTCGGATGCGGATAGTTGGTGACCTGCTTCCTCAGCAGGACAATGGCCTCCCTGGGTGTGCCCTCGTATTGATAGATGCCAGCCATTAGTATAACGCCGGGCATATAATGCTCATCGATTTGGAGTGCCTTCTCCACAAATTTGCGTGCGCTCTTCTTTGCCTCCTGATTGGTAAAGTTGAACAAGGTGCCACCGAACATGGTGTAGCTGCGCGGCGAGGTGCGAAAATAGCGTACGGCGAGGAGGCACATGCTCTGCGCCTCCTTGAACCACTTCAGGCGCAAATAGCTGGCGACCAGTCCCTTGTAGATCTCAAAACGATACGGTGCCAGGCATTGGGCACTGCGCAGCACATCGATCGCATCCTTGTGGCGACCCATCGCCCCAAACAGTTTGCTGCGCAACAGCATCGCCTCAATGTTACGTGGATCCATGGTCAGGCAGCGTTCCGCAAAGATTAGGGCCCGATCGAAACGGGAATTCATGTACGTCAGCTGGCCATGGAGGAACCAATGCGCCGCCGTGAACTCAACAAGTGTCCCAAGTCGCAGCGGTGTTATCAGTTTCTCCTGTTCCGGCCGCTTCTTGCCATTGTATTGATAGACAACCGACAGGGCACAGAGTGCATCCATATTGTGGGCATTGATCATCACGGCCATGCTCAGATATTGCTCGGCCTTCACATAATTGCCATAATAATACAGGCATTGGCCAATCTTTGTTAGCAGCTGCTCGTTCTGGCGAAACAGCGTCGTATCGTTCAGCTGCTGGAACGTATTGGCCGCCTCCAAGTGCTTGCAGCCATACATCTGGGCATGACCCTTGATCCAGCTGCTCAGCCACTCAATGTTCTTCGGCATCGTGGCAGCTGAAAGAGATTAAACAGAGATTAGATTACAGATTAGGTAATGATTAAGACTATGCATATTTCTAGACGAGATTTAACTGAGATATAATAGTATAAATATGCATATAATACACACATATCTTAATATAAGCGAGGTTTAACTGGCATGACTTACATATACATAGAAATAAATAAAAAATTTATGTATATATATCTATACGAGTATACGAGTATAACCTAGCTATCAACTAGGACTATTCCTTGAGCTACTTTTCCAGCTACTCTTCAAATATTATTCATTTGTCTTTCTTTTTGTTTGTTGGTTTTTGTTGCTTGGAACACGCACCATTTACAACCAGAGAGTGAACCTCGTGTCCTTCGATGCCCAGCTCGACGAGGGCCTCGATAGCCGTCAGCGACATGGGGCACTCGGGCAGGACATCCTTGTAGGCGACGGCAATCTCTTTCTTGCTAACGCAGCGTCCATGATGATGCAGTAGCTTGGCCAGCAGCAGATTGAGGCGTGGCGTACGCATTTTAACCGCCTCCAGTGTGCTAATAGCCATGTTGTACTCGCCCAGTTCGCGATAGCAGACGGCAATCTTGTATCGCAGATCGGTGTCCTGAAATTGAGGATAGGAGCTCTCGATGCCGGTCAGATAGCTGCTCTTGTAGCGGACCATTGCCTTGCGCTGTTGGACTACAGCCTCCAGTTGCTGGCAGGCGGTGCGATAGTTGTGCTCCTTGTAGTGGGCATTGCTCAAATACAGCCTCACCTGGTATTCCGTCTCCAATGTTGCCACACTGCGATCATTTTGCAGCAAGGTGCACAGCAGGCTTGCCTGCAATATCCCAATTAATATACACCAAATCAACTCAAAATGGCGTCAAATTGCGAGCTGTTTGCAATGCTTGCGATGCGCGCTGGCGGAACACTTACCGTGGGCACAACGCACTCGTAGAGCCCGTAATCGTAGAGCTTCTTCACGTTTGAAAAGAGTGCGCTTTCCATGTTGATTTTGTTACAGGCTCGCCAAACCAAATAAACAATAACGGTGCATTGAACTCTCCTCTCAGCAGCGAACAGGTCAAGTTCAAATCCGCGAACTCAAACGCAATTTCGCCGCCGCTGCTGCTACTGCTACTGCTGCTTGCTGCAAAAAAATGCATTCATCTTGTTGTGAAGAAGAACTAGTTCATTTTTACCGTTTATTGACGCAGTCGCGTACCTTGATCCGATACATCGATAACACTTGCTATCGAATTGGGAATTGAGTAAAATAACAAATGAATAAAGAGTAACTGGAAAAAAAAAACAAAAATGCTACACGCAACGGCACTGATGAGGTGCCTCCGTGCCGCCTCCTACTCCTGCCACTCCTATTCCTGCTTCGCCTCCGTCGCTGCTGCCTCCTCCACGCAAACGCACACATATCGACTGCTTAAATTCAACCGGCATTTGGCAAACACAAGCATAACACAGCCCAAGGGGACCATAAACGAGGACACCACCACCACAGCCGCTCCGAAGACAAAGACTGGATTCGCGGGGGGCGTGAAAACGCTGCCCTTGATCGATGAGCCACTGGAGACGTCGGCCGCCATGTCGCCGAGTCGAACGCGTGCGTTGCGCAAGAAGCGGCTGGCAATCGATGAGCTGTCGGCGCTGGGCTTCCTCAATACACGTGGCTACACCACGGCCGATGAGTACAAACTGGAGGAGTTGCACGAGGCACTCAAGCAACAGAATCTGTACGAAACGAAACGTTTCTTCTCCACCGACAATCTGGGCGTAGAGCAGAATGTCCTCTATGTGACGGCCAAATATCCGATCGGATCACAGCCACGCGAGATCTTCTTCTTTCGTGAGGGATCCGTTGTGTTCTGGAATTGCAATGACATCGAAACGAACAATGTGCTAAATTTCTTGCGTAGCTACGAGCGTGAATCCTATGTGAGTGCCTTGGTCCATGGCGAGTGCGAGGTGATGCCCTACACATATATTGCCCCGACGGCCATCGATGTGGAGGGTGATCTGGTGGCGGACAGCAGCGATTTGAATGTCGCCTCGCGTGCCTTCTTCCAGAATGGCAAATTCTTTGTTACGCCCGATAGCGATAATTTCCTGTATAAGTATACATTCTCCAATGCCATTGCCCAATCCATAAAGTTGGGCATTTGGGAGGCGACACTGGATCGTTATATTGATTCCATGGAGTATCTGACAGAGGATTTGAAACGTGGCCGACGATTGCGCATCTCGCGTGCCTTGATGCTCCGCAAAACGGGCGAATTGTTTGCCTTAAGGCATTCGATCAATTTGTCATCGGACCTGCTGGATGCGCCCGATTTCTACTGGGATCGCGAGGAGCTGGAGGGACTCTACCTGCAGGTGTGCTCCTATTTTAGCATCACCCGCCGCACCAAGGTCATGAACGAGAAGATCAATCATTGTGTCGAACTGGCCGAGCTGGTGTCCCACAATCTCAACGATGCCCATCACATTCGGCTGGAGTGGATGATCATCATTCTGATTATGGTCGAGGTGGGATTCGAAATATTGCATTTTGCCGAGGGTGCATTGCATAAGAGCGATCCATCCCTCCACGCCAGTCCCTTTCCCATAGCGGAAAGTACTGCCTAAGAGATGTACAAATAGATAAATATGTATTTGCATTCGTTTTCTTTTCTTTTTATTAAAGCGGCTAAATTGTTTCAATCACTTATACATTTATGTAATCCAATTCAATTTGCGCGCTCTACTTGCAAGTATCGATTATTGTATCACCCACTACTCTATATAAGCCGATGTATGTAAATCATCGATAACAAAAGCATCATCATCAACAGCTGTATTATTGTATCGAACCTTCATAACGCCCACTACTACTCGATGTATTCAAATTCATTTTCGATTTCATCATCATCATCATCGATAACAACGATAACACAAGCATATCGTCATCATCAGCTGTAGTTTCGACTTGTGCAACAACATTTAACGTGCACGCGAATAAATCTCACAAATTGTGACTAAAAAAAAGCAGGCAAACAAAAAATGCGACTGACTTTGATAAATTTGTTCAAGAAAACGGTGCCCGGACACATATTCCGCGGCAAGCGTCGCCTCGTCAAGCCAGTCAGCAAACAGGCAATGGACACGCTGACCCGTGAATATGAGCGCCAGGAGCACATCATGTTCCTGCTGCGGCATCCTTATCTCACACTGGTATTTATTGTCAATATAACACTGCATATATACTTATATATATTTGTATGTATATTGCTAACCATAAATTCCATTGCTAGGAGCAATCATCGGGACATGCCAAGGAGCTGCAGAAGCGCGACAAGCTGGTGGCCAAATGGACGGATGAGCAGACACGCAGCAAGATGAAGCCACACATTACCATCGAGGAGCGTCTGCAGCACCTCCGTGTCAAGGAGGCGTGGGACTAGGCATTTAATATTCCGTTTCTTTTATCCATGCTTAAATAAATATTATACTAGATACTTATGCAAGATTCGTCCCCATCATCTCTGATGCCACATTCAACTATATACTATATGCAGTCACGTCTGTCTGTTGGGCTTTATAAATCCTTACATAGGATCGAAGTATATTATGCTCATATAACCGTCATACTGCTAGAAGATATACTCGTATTCTGGCATTTTTCTGGCCATAATAAAAGGAAAAGCACAAAAAAAAAACATATTTTATATAGAAATTTTGAGATAGGATCGAACTCAATTATGCCCATATAACTGTCATTCTACTATGGCCCTTCCATGTGTAGATCTTTATATATATAGCATGCATGACTTGGGAAAAATTTCATATTACCCCTCACTTTCTATTCCATAATATTTAGGATCTGTCAAAAGTTGACTTCACACAAACATGAGTGGGAATCGATCTGAGGTTCATATTTCTTTCTCGTTTTTATTAATTTGATAAAATTTAGTATATAATATATATATATATAGATATATATGTGTGTGTGTATATATGTATGCATGTATATTTTTGTATATTAATATGAAATATCCTATGTACATATGCAGGCATATACATACGGACCATCGGGGCGATATATATGTATATATATATATATATTATTATAGATATATTATATATATATATATATATCTATATATATATATATATATGTGTATTTATCATATATGTATTTGCATGTAACATGTTTTCTAGGCGCACGCTCAGAACAACTCCGGCAGTTTCGTTTCAATATTCTCTAATCTTTATTTAAAACTTAATTTTTGCCAATGCATCGGTATTTGTATCTAATGTTTTTCATTTTGTTTTCGTTTTATGCACAAGTTCAATTTACTTTTAAAAAGCATTTGTTTTTTTTTTTTTTCGTTAACAACATTTGAAAAGGTCGGCGCTAATTGAAAAATCAAATTTTCCAAAATATGGTACTGAGATATTACATGGGTCTTGCTGGGGGCTTTTTTCTTCAGTTTTTGCTTCTTTTTTTGTTTTTTGATTACGAACAAGATCACAACAGATTCGTAGCAATGTTCTTGTTCAGTTTTTTTTCTTTCTTTAATTTGTTTCTATTCTGTTTTTTTCTTTCTTTTTTTTTTGTAATACAATGTTTTGGGTGCCTAAAGTTTCAAATAGAGCTAAGAGCGTATGTGTGTTGTGTTTGTGTGTGTGTGTGAGAGATAGATAGAGTATTAAAAGCGCATGTGTAGCCAAAAGTGTAGGGTATACATAGTGGTGTGTGCGAGTGTGTGTGTGTGTGTGTGTGTTTGCTAGTGTGGTTAAAGTTGCGCGCATAACCTCAATAAAACATTTTGTAACAATTTCTAAATTAACTTTTTCTCTCAAAAAAAAAATAGATATATGTATATTTGATTTTGTGTGTGTGTGTGTTTTCCTGTATATATATATATATATATATATATATATATATATATGCATATTTGTTGTGTGTCTGTTTATATATATGTATATATATATATATATCCCACAGTAATAGTTCCTTCAGCTTCCGCCAGCCGTTGAGCTGTTGTTCGTATGGAAATCGAAATCGAAATGGAAATCAAAGTCAAAATGGAAATCTCAGCTCTCACTCAATCCGCACTCAATGGCGCCGCATTGATCTTTTTGCCGGCTGTTGTTGCTGGTGGCGATGGCAGCGCCACGTCCGTTAGCTCATCATCGGGCATGATGTGTGACCGCTTCACATTCTCAACCACATCCACATCGTCATCCACATCCACATCGACATCGACATTCATATCCAAATCCATATTGCCATCGCCAGCAAGATGCGCTGGTGATTGTATGAACAACGCTGGCTCCTCTGTGCCAATGGCTGTGTTTGCTGCACCTGTTGCAGCTCCAGCTCCAGCACCAGTTCCTCCTCCAGCAATAGTTGCTGCTGAGCCGCTGCCGGGCAGCGGTGGGGGCGTGCTGGATAGCATGGCCACTGGTGAGGCGCTCGCAGTCGCCGCAGCAGCACCATCGCCCATGCCACGCTCCCGTTCACTGCCGGCAACAATAGCTGTGGCCATTGATGGGATTAGACTGTTCTCGCCACCGCCGCCGCTGGGCGTCATCGGTGAATTGGGCAGCGGTGAGTCGAGCTGTTGCTGGCTAAACTCCTGATTGGGACTCTCGCGCGTAAAGAGACCCATTTTGGATTCGGGTGCGCCTCCAACTGGGCCAGTCATGCTGCCTGTCGTGGCAATGGCGGCACCCTCGCTATCGGTGCTGCTGCTAATCAGAGAATGGGCAACAGTCGGCGCTGCCGGACCACTGACCAGATGCGGCGGTGCATGCAGCGGCACATGCTGATGCTGCAGATGCGACTGCTGTGGATGCTGATGCTGCTGCTGTTGCTGATGCTGCTGTTGCTGCTGCTGGGTAACATGGTAACGGGGTATGTCCGCTTTGCGCCACAACGTTATCTCCTGCTGTTTAAAGTAGCGCCGATCCTCGGTGTCCATCAGCACCAGATTGAGGAAATACTTGACCGAGAACTTCTTATTGATGTCCCGCATTGTCGGCGTCAAATTGTAGCCGGCAAGGAATACTCGTATCGGGATGCTCTCACCCTTAACGGGCGCCCCATCCATTATCTCGTATTTGGCAATCGTTTCGTTCTCGGTAAATATGTTTGGTCCGGTGCCGGTCGATTCCCGCTTAATGATCGCAATCTCCATGTGCTTGATCTTGATGCGTACGAGCAGAAAATAGATTTTACCAATGATCGTATCCTTCAAATGGTATTTGCTCTTATTGTATTCGAACTCGATGTGCAGGCAATCCTCGATGCCCACCTCCATTTTAATGGGATTATTCATTTCCGGATAGCTGCAGAGTGTGTGGACAGCAATGTCCACCTCACGTGTAATATCGCTAATCCTACGCACAATTGTCGCACGGAGAAAGTAACGCAATCGCACATTGGAGCCGGCATAGACCTCAAACTGTTTCTCCACGTTCGGAAAATCAAACGGATAGCTGTTGTTCTGTATGAGATCGCCGGGACGTGCCAGCGCCTTGGCCAAACACTTGAACTCATGATGACTGCCCCGATCGTAGAACAATTCAATTTGTCCAATAAACTCAATCTTGATGCCCTGATGCTCCAGTTTGCTGCCCGGCTTCTTTAGCGTTACATTTACCTACAAAAACAGAAAATCAACAATCAAAATATATAAATAATTTATGCATATATAAATATTATCCACATGGTGTTGCACAGTGGTCGCTTCAAGTCTCTATTTGATGATTTAATTATTTGCCGCCACTGCTGATAACCACTGTGCAGATGTGGATGTGGGGCAACGGAATTAAGCGGAAGTCGATATCAGCTGCTGCCAGGCAGATTTATCTGTATTTATCCATTGGATTACCTTGCCGGATACCGTTTCGCCGTCGTAGAAGAGCAGCATTTTTTCCACTTTGCCATCCTCGCCCTTGACCTCGGCGGTTTTCTTATTCTCGGCTCCATCAAATACAATTTCGATTTCGGCTGATTGGCCAAAGCCCAAGAAATTCATAATTGATAATTTGTTTCGCTCGTTTTTTTTTTTTTTTGTTTTTCTGCACTTTTGTCACTGTCTGCGGGCTTGAGCGGCTTGAGGGGGGAATTGCGGGGCGCAGCTGGGGCTGTAACTCTGGTATTGGAATGTTTATGTTGTGGTTGATAGCTTTAACGCATTCAGCGCGCCCTGACCCTGATGCTATCTGCTTTATTATTATTATTTTTGTCTTTGTTATAAAACTTTTACGTGTGCCTCCAGTGCCTGCTGTAATTTATTGGGCGTTTTTGTGTGAGTGCTGGCTGCTGATGGTGTGTAAAATTTTTTTTTCCTAATCGTGTAGACGATGACAAGCATCGGCATATCGTGTATGTAAAACCGATAACTATACATATATCGATGACAATCAAAAGCTGACACACATTGTCGAAAAGCCGGCACTCTTAATGCATAGCAGCCCTGGTCACTGTTAATCTGTGCACCCCTGACAGTTTATATTTGAATTTGCAAAACAAATATTACAATTGTTATTGATGAAATTGAACAGCCATTGGCATTTAATGTTCGACCCATTAACATTGGGGCGATTCTCCACGTCACCAATGCCACTATATTGATGTATTCAAGTGCCAAAAAAAAAAATATTTTTGTGTGTTGTAAATTTAAAATGTTGATAACATTATAAAATGTTAAATATAATTCTTAATCATTTTTTTTTTAACTTGCTACCCATAAACCTAAGATTCCCTAGAATTGGAAATGGGCAAGTGGGAAAAAACCGCGGGATGAGCTAGTTTGGCTATCACTCGAAAAAAAATTCCAATTCAAATAATAATTTATCGATTTGGTGTGAACAGCCCTGTTAATTACAGACAAGGGCAGTAAGAACGACTTCGCAGCCCTGGTAATTAAGTTATTTACTGTTAGCATTGCTTAATTGTAGTTGTTGAAGATTTGGCATTATGGCTGCAGGCTTGGTTATTGAAACACTAAGAAAACTGAGTTTTTGGATATAGACTATACGAGGTGTGTTCAAAAAGTATCGCGAATTTTGTGTTTTTTCAGATATTATTTATTTATTCATGAATATCTATTTTGTCCCCTTCAAAGTAATCCCCATGAGATATTATACGAGGTGTGTTCAAAAAGTATCGCGAATTTTGTGTTTTTTCAGATATTATTTATTTATCATGAATATCTATTTTGTCCCCTTCAAAGTAATCCCCATGAGATATTATACGAGTATAATATCTCATGGGGTTTACTTTGAAGGGGACAAAATAGATATTCATGAATAAATAAATAATATCTGAAAAAACACAAAATTCGCGATACTTTTTGAACACACCTCGTATACTGATCCCTTTGATATCTTTGACTAATTATGTTAATCGCTGATTTATTAACTTAAGGAAGAATGAAGCATACAGAACTATACAGCAAGCAAAGGTATTGCAATCCTTCAGCTACCCCCCTCATCTTCCGTTATTGACAAAGTTATTATTATTATTGTTGGTATATATATACATATGTACTGCGACATGCTAGACCTAATGTTCCCTTCTAAACCTGTTGGTCCTTCTATTAACCTCAGCTTCTGCATGAATGCCAGAATCTTTCTTGCATCATGCATCCTTAGGATACTACATCTGTTGCTAGTTAAGGCGACGCTATCTGCTAAAATATACTTTGAGGCTTCCTCCTGGTGGTTTCTTTCCCGTTATATCCTTGTGGCCCCGGACCCATCTTAGGGTAAACCTATTAGATGTTCCGAGTTAGTCTAGCGTGGCTCGTACGGACTCACGAACTACTTATTGCTGTTCGACTATCGGCTATGATGGCTATATCTGTATATAATTATAATATATAAATGTATAATATATTCGTAATCAGAGGAAAGAGGTAGATACTCAAAATAAGTGTTTCGAATACCAAGCACAGCAAAACAAGTTTATATAATTTTCATAAGACTAATCGAATATCGATAAAAATCAAATTCACTTTTTTTTTTTAAATTTGTGGTTTATTGTACAAAACAGACACATAATTTGGAAATTGAGAATTGAATTGTTGGTACATCACTTGTATTTGTATATATATACATATATATATATATATATATATATATATAGATATTTGTGTGTGTGTGTGTAATGCACTGGCATGATTTAACAAATACTAACAATTCGGATGGGCACAAATAATATAATACTAAGAATAAATCTCTTGTTGCATAAGTATAGTATGTGTATGTGTATGTGTGTGTGTGTGTGTGTGTGTGTAGAGACGTGTGCGGATTTGGGATATATTTTAGCGTACTTTGGGCAACGGCTCACTGAGCATCGCCGTCCAGGCCTGACGATTCGTCGCGTCCTCAATGTGATTGCGTCCCAGACACTTGCCCTGCGCAATGAGCTCCGCAAACTGGGCAACAATGGGATCTCGGCCGCAGGAGGCGACTGCTATCACCGTATCGGCATGGTTCACAAAGTATGCAATGAATTGCATTGTTTCGAGACTGCCATCGATGATGACATCCTTGTAGGCACCATAGCCCGCATAGCGTATGCCCTTGCCAAAGAGCATGGTGAAGAAGAACGGCACCGCCTCCGATTTCTTGACGCTGCCGCTCATATTGATGGCAGCGATGCGTCCGTGGTACTGCGCCAGCTGATAGTGTCCAATGTTGACGCGTGACTGGGCCAGCGAGTAGATGTGGGCATTGGCTATGTCGCCGCCAACATAAACATCGGGCACATTTGTCTCCAGGAAATCGGTGACATCCACCGAACCATTCTTGTTCAAGCGCACACCGGACTTGGCCATAAACTGTGTGTTTAGCCGGGAGCCGGTGCCCATAATGAGCAGATCACAGGGCAAACGCGTACCATCCACCAGCTGTACCTCGGTCACCTTGCCATCGTCGTCGCCAATGATCTGATCGATGCCACTCTGCATGATCATCTTCACATTGTTGTCCACATACAGTTTGAGGACACGGGCGCCAATCGCCTCGCCAAAGGCCGCTTTCAGTGGGACAGTGTCGCGACCGATGACTGTGACGCTGGCCACCTTGGGAACGAGACCGGCTGCTGCCTCGAGCGCAATGAAACTGGAGCCCAAACAGACGACATTCGTCTGGGGCGTGATCAGTTCGAGGATGCTCTGCGCATCGGCATATTCACGGATCGTCTTCACATTCACCAGATCGGCACCGGGAATCGGTGGCTTGAAGGCGGCACAGCCGGTGGCAATATAGATCTTATCGTACTTGACCACATAGCCATTAGAGCAGTGGAGTTCCTTTTGTGCGGTGACCAGCTTATCGGCGCTAACGCCCAGCCACAGCTCGATGTCGTGATCCTTGTAGAATTGCTCGGTGCGAAATTGCAGGCTCTCGATGCTGACGTTCATCGACTTGGAGACCTTGACGCGATCGTACGGCAAATACGGTTCGCGGCAAACGAAGATCAGGCGACCGGTGTAGCCCTCCTGGCGCAGTGCCTCCACGCAAATAGCGCCCGACGGGCCGCCGCCAACGACAATGAAACAGCGTTCGTCCTGCGTATTCCGTTTCACCATTGACTTGAGCCGTGACGATTTGTCGAGATCGGAGCGCTTGATGCGCACCATCACCTGGCCATCATCGCTGACATTGACCTTGTGGCAGGGCAGCGAATCGATGCCCGGAAAGTCCTCAATGTCGCCCGTCTCCAGATTGAAACAGGCCCCATGCCAGGGACAACGAATCCGACCCACACCCAATGCGCCCGTCTTCATCGGTGCACCATAGTGGGTGCACTTGGCGCCCAGTGCATGCAGCCGTCCATTTTGCTTCACCAACAGCACGCGGGTCTCCTCATTGAAGTCCACCTGCTTCAGCTCGTTCTCCACCAGTTCCGTGGCCAGACAAACGGCAACCGGCTCCGTATATTCGGCATCCATCTCGTTCGACATTATTGTTGTTGTTGTTGTTGTTGCCACCTTATCGCACTTGGATTGATACGAACCGACGGCACCTGCACCAGAGAAAGAGATGGAGACAGAGAGAGGGAGAGAGAGAAAATTGTGAGGAGTGGTTTGTATTTTGATTTGATTTTTTGATTTTTAGACTGGTTTAGCTCGTTGTTCTTGTTGTATCTGCAACTGTCAAAATTCGAAATTCGATATTCCCGTTGTGTCGTTAAATGGATGATTTTCAGATCCGAAAATTCAAGAAAGAAAGTCTAGTCTCCCCCACGCCCCTCCCAGTCCACCACCACTCATCGCCTACTCTGCTCCGATTCAAAAATTTGAGTTGGGCTCGTGTCGCTGCGTGTTTATGTTCGTGACACGAATACAAAGTCGTGCTCGTGTTTGGAAATAAACTGAGAATAGATAATAAAGTACACGAAACTCATTATATATAAATTAGTCTACAGAAATCGAAAAATAACTGCATTAATTGCAAAATTGAAAAAAAAATATTTAGCTAAAAAAAAAAACAAAACCTTAAAAAAAACATGCTCAAAAAAGTAAGTGTAAAAAAATAAAATAAAAAATGTTGAATGGCTTTGGAAAGCCTAAATCTAAAATACACTTTTTTTATATAGATTTTTAATCTTAAGGATTTTCGTGGAAAATACATAGAATGTGTGCCAGCCATGCGAGATAAATAAATAAGATATTTCAAATTTGATTTTGGTTGCTTTTTTCTGCTCTGAAGCACTTGGAATTTGTGAAAGTCATACAAAAAAAATATATATATATACACAAATATATATTTCAAATTGAATTGAATTGCGACAAGATGTTAGCTGGAAATGTGCGCATCTCTAGTTAGAAAGCAGGCAGAGAGCAGAGCCCTGAGCCCTGAGCGCAGATCACCCAGACGGCTAGTTGGCCGACTTGGCTAAATGGCCGAGTTTGTCAGTTGAAAATATGTGCTGGTCGTGTCGAGAACTTGTTGGGCTGCTGCTGCTTTGCACGGTTGTCTGTCGGCTGGGCGTGGTCAATGGGACGAGTGAAGCCAGTGGCTCGAGTAATGCTGTGACCAGTGCCGGGCAGCAGCTGGAGCTGAAGCTGAACGCACTGCATCTGCACAAGCAGCTGCTGCAGTCGGAAATCGAACGCTTGTATTTGGGTAACTTTATGCCGGAGACGCCGCTGCTGTTGCAGGAGCTGCAGCAGCGACAGCAGCAGATCCAGCTGCAGATCGAGCGGCTGGAGGGCAGGGCACAGCATCGTCAGGATGCACAGCAATTGGCGCTGAGCTTGACCGCTGACTTTGAGTATCTGCAGCACAAGCTGGACGAGCTGAAGCAAGAGCTGGATGGCATGCAGGATACCAGCAATAGCAATAGCAGCTTCAAATCGACGCTGGAGCAGCAGCGGGATGCCATCGATAGTACAACGAAGGCGCCAAAGGGATCTGCAGCGGCGAGCGGCATTGGCTCCTATTTCTTTACGCCGCTGCTGGCGATGCCAGAGATTTCTGATGGGGAGAGCGTTGCCCAGCCGGGTCCGCGTTCACCATCGTTGATCAAGCGTCTGATGACAATGCTGCGACCAAATGCAGCCGCATCCCAGTCGACATCCACATCCACAACGGGTTTGCTGCGCGGCGCCTCCACCAAAATGCACCTGGTGAGCGCCGGGGAGCTGCTGCCACAGCTGCAGCTGCAACGCCAGTTTCTGGACGATGCCATCCGACGCTTGGAGCAGCTGGCCACCAAGTCGGGTGGCAAGAATAAGATCTAGCCTCGGCAGCACTTCAAGCACTTAACAATTCCTTCCAAATCATCATTTTTATCTAATATTTATAACAATTTTTTTTATTTATTTTTTTTAATAAATCATTACACAATTTGTATGCAATGTGAACCGGTTTAGAAACTTAACTGTGAATTACATGTCAAAAGTTGTTCAGCGTGAGAAATTTGAAATTTGATGGGAATGGAAACCACAAAGTTTATCTACGAGGTGTGTTCAAAAAGTATCGCGAATTTTGAATTTTCGCGGGTTACGTATAATCGAATTTCGATTTTTTTGTAGCGTTATGTTGGTACTCATGTCTCTCACTTATGCCGACAAGCTCGGCCATTTTGAATGTTCACTTAATTGTTGACAGCTGCTTTGCTTGCACGTCTTCGATTTTTACCTATTCACCTGTGACTTTTTCTTGTTCCCTAAACTGAAGAGGCCCATGAAAGGACGACGTTACGCTACGCTTGACGAGATAAAGACGGGATCGAAGGAGGAGCTGAACAAGATAAAAAAAAATGATTTTTTGAAGTGCTTCGAAGATTGGAAAAACCGTTGGCACAAGTGTATAATATCTCATGGGGATTACTTTGAAGGGGACAAAATAGATATTCATGAATAAATAAATAATATGTGAAAAAACACAAAATTCGCGATACTTTTTGAACACACCTCGTACATATATATATTTAAAAAAATATATATATATATATACTCGTATATATATAAAAAAAAAAATATATATATATATATGTTCTTGTTCAACCTCAAACCTAGATAAACAAATTTGAAATACACGTTCATTTTTATTACAGATAGATCAAATTTACTTTTTTTTAATTATTATTATAATTATTAATATCATTTTGAGCCGATAAACGAACCAATAAACAAACATTAAATACAAGTGAAGGCCCCGAACCGGGCTATGAATCAGGTTCAGATCGGTATCGGTAAACAACAGTGACAACAGCTCACTTGGAATATTACTTGTTTAAAAATTCGACTTTTATGTTTTTATGCCAAATTTCCACAGATTTGAATCGATATTTGCGAGCATCACAAAGATAACCATTTCTAAATCGGAATTTATTTCAAGAATATAATTTTCTAGCACTCGAAACTCGATCTATATATATACTCGTATTTATTTTTTTGTTCATAAGGTGCGAAAAATAAATGTTGCAACTATCATTGTTTGATAACACTTGGACACGCTGATAAAAAGACAACAACAAAAAGAAATGATGTTCGACGAGCTGGGAACACTCAAGATAATAATATTAATATAAATAAGTATGGGAAACTTTGTTTAGTGCCCATTTCGTGCTGCAAAACGTTTTCATTCTTAGCCAACAAGAAATCGATACGTTTTTAAGGAACACAAGCTGCCGCCTAAGGTTGACTCGAATTTGCTGAGTCATGCCACCCACGCAGAACTTGCCTTTAGCTACTGGGTGGCCAAGGGGGGTGTTGTGGCCCAATTATTTCTATATATAAAAGGCATCAACAATTGTTCGATATCTAAATGATAAGATGTCGGTTTAAAATATCCGCTGGCAAGCCCTGCCAGGGTGTAAGACCAAAAGCTCTTGAAAACTATTCCAGCATATCGAATAACGCTGAATAATGCTAGTCATATCATTTAAGGTGCGCACACATCTATCTAAGCATTAAACAAGTGAAGCTTGTACGGCCTACTCAAATGGAAATCGAACCCGAAACGATCAATGATCATTTGGCCAATAAGCAGTCAAAAATTTCAATCGACTTTCTTCCGATCTCTCTCTCAGTTACAAATCAGACCTGGTTGCATTAATCGTTCATATCATGTTAACAGCAACAAAACAAAATATAACCAAAAAGACTATGAATCAGAGACCTTCGATAGATCAGACATTGCCAAAGTTAGCATCAATTGAAATAGTTTGGCTGTATAAATAAAAGCCTAAAAAAAACCGGTCTTTTGTCTAATTAGTTAAATTTAAGTACAATTGAATTTGCCATGATTAACGGCTATTTGAAATGTACACTCTCTCCCTCTCTCTCTCTCTCTCTCTCCCTCCCTCCTCTCTCTCTCTCTCTCTCTCTCTCTCTCTCTCTCTCTCTCTCTCTCTCGCACACACACACACGAATGAACCGGTTGGCCTTGGTTAATCCACACACATGCGAAAACAATTGTAAAGGCAAAGAAAACAAACAAAATAATAAGCAAAGCTATTTTTTTTTCATATTTGCTTAGCCTTAATTACCCAAAATAATCCGCTCGAAATTTGAAAAATTTTACGTGTGCAAAAACCGTATATATATGTGTGTGTGTAAATGCCGTTAACTTAACGCCGAGTGCGCTGAGGATAATTAATGACCGCCGTCTTAGTTGAGTTCAGAGTGTAAACTGTAAACTGCAGCTAAAGCAGATTGAAACCAAAACGAAAGCGAACAAACAAACTATGCCTCTCTCCCTCTCTCTATCTCTCCTCTCTCTGCATCCCGTTCACCCTCTCTCACACCATCACTCTCTCTCTCTCTCTATCTCCTGTCTGTCGGTGCACGTTTAGATGAATTCAGGTTAAATATGGTCAATTATCAACGTAGTTTCAAAGTTGGACACACGAAATGCGCATAAATTGTAATTATTGATTTCTAATTACAACAAAATAGAAAATATATATTGCATGTCATCAGCGAAGCACTTAGAAAGCCACAAAACAATTGCCATCGAAAGAAAGAATAGAAAATTGGCCAAATATATGGAAAATTAATGGGTTTTTTTCTTTTTAGTTAATAACAATCTCAATTCCCGCAAGTATATTGATATACAAACTGTACAAATGTTATTGTAATTAAAATATAATTATTGTCAGTTATTTCTAGATATTTCAATAAAATATCAAATCAGTTTTTGGCGTATTACCTGAGTTCTGTTCCGGATTGGGCGTTATTTTGCCAGTCGTTTTGTATTCCTTACAGAGCATGGAACCCATTGTGTGTATTTGTTGATAAGTTGAGTATTTGTTCCAGTAAAATAAGCACGGCAATTGCCCAATGAGCCTCGTTCGATGTTTTCTATAATCAATTTAGATTGATTTTCACTTACAAAATACTAATAATACACAGATACGTACCCAGCAAGTGCAAATGGAATTAGTTTAAACAGTGTATTAACTGAACGGAAAGTTGACTGCCACCTGCAAAATATAAATTATATGTTTTACAACTGTTTTTTGATTGATGTTAAATTATATTAAATATGTTTACTTTATTTTATTAGTTGTTAACATAAATTAACATTTTATGATTTTCATAGATTAAGGTTAGAGCAAAAAATAGTCGTTCTTTTAGTTCACTTGTGTTTTGTTTTGTTTTTTTTTTTCTTTTACGCTCTTCAACATTGTGTAGTTATGTGCTGGATTACGCCATATTCTTTATTGTTAATCTCACTTCCTTCTCTTTCGCTTCCTCTCTTTTATCGCACGCTGCACGCTCTCTAGGAATGCGCTGAGCGTTCGTCTTTATGATTCACAGTGGAGAAACCAAAACAAAAACCACAAAAAAAACACAAAAATACAGAAAAAAAAAACAAACCCGGCACGAGAAACTTTGGCATGCAACAGGTTGACAAAACGTTGACGCTGCTGTTGCTGCTGCTTCGGCTGGCTTTCAAGTGTTGAATCTCTCAATTATAACGACGACGCCAAACATACGTTAAAGGAGAACACGTCCGTCGTCCGTGAGCTGCGAATCGAGTCTGCCGCCTCGAAGAAAACTTCGATAGTAAGCGATGACGACGACGTCGACGATGCCATTAAACGTTTACACATATTTATACATAAACATACATACATATAAATATATATATATATATATATATATATATATATATGCATATCTATATATATATATATATATAAACGTATATGGAACGTTTAGGCATGGTCAAGAGTCGAGCCCATGCAAGCGACCAAATTTTGTGGGGCTAACGAAACGTTTTGACCTTGTCGACGCTCTCCACAAGAACAACAACAACATGAGCAACTTTTATGCCGCTCGCACATTGCAGGGGACACGCCCCGCTGCCCTATTGTTGGTATTACCGGTTTTAAAGCTGAGTAACCGCCAATTAATTGAGAACAGCAGCAACAGCAGCGAGCACACAGCACCAACAACAACAACAAGAGCAACAATCAACTGTCAGGTGTACAACCTTCAAGTTTTTGACTAGGAAAAAAAAAAAAACAAAACGAGGAGTGTTCACTGTAGCATCCAAATTGTTAACTAGAGATAAGGACAATTTTGCCAGTCAATACAATTATGATTTGCAACGCAATTGTTGTACAAAAAGCAGTGAGACATAAGCAGCAGCAACAACAACAACTACAGTGATCGCTCGACAGCTGAAACTTGCTCGCCTAACCGCAATTAGCAATTAATTCTAATAATTATAATACTAAGTAAGAATAATCATAATTTTCGATTCGATAGTATTTTAGTTGACGCATGTTTCTATGTCTAATGGCAAGTTGTGAAAGTTGGCTTATGCGAGAGGCCACTGTATGCATGCAATATATACATATACATGTGTAGTGCATATGTTTTTTCTTTTGCCAACTCATTTGACCGATTAATCTAGGACACAGACAGCTGACAGACGCTTCTAATGGACTCTGTCTGTTGCGCACTTGTTGGCACGTCTCAGATAACGCAGCTATTCTCGTCAGCTTAGGGAATATGCAAGTCAATGTGCTTGATAACCGTTAAACCCACACATTTGTATGTGTGTGCACGTGCGTATGTGTACATGTATGTATGCACTTGTCTAAAAACTTTGAAACAATCAAAACTCTTACCAATTTGCATTTGACTTACATGTCCTTTACCCTAATTTGCCACTTATGTTCTAAGTGCTGTGTTCAGAAGCAGATGCATACCGGCTTTGTTGTGGTGTCAAACTCTTATCGATGCTGGATTAAATGAATTGGCGCAATTTAATCGATAGTTTCAATAACAGCTGTTAGCGACGTTAAGTTAACAGCAGTGCTAACATTTTGCACACATTGAGCGATAGATGGCGTCCAACTGCTTATGGCGCTAAATTTAAAATGTTGCTCAACTGAGCTTTTTTTTCTTGAATAGGTATATATACATATATAGTTAATTATCGTTGGTTAAAAATGGAAAGAAAAATCACTAATTAAATACATCTACCCATATATTTGTAATTAAACAATCATTATTATTCGGTAGTGCATTTTTATTGCTCTACATTGTTGATATTTATGTAAGAAAATCAAACGAATCAATTTTAATTAATTGATATTGTTATTGCAACTATGTATGTGCAAATATGTATATTCTAAAGGTCACCATGTGCAGCTTACATATTTTATTTTTACAGATTTCGTAATTTCATTTTTTCATTTTTTGATCAATGATTAATTGATTAAAAGTCATGAGGGAAATGCGGTTAATTGTGCTCCTAATCAGGTGAATATATGTAAGTAAGCCATGATGTATATACATACATATGCATGAATGAATGTATAAGTGGTTATAATAAAAAGTTATTGGTTGTTTACAGCTGGTTTCCACGCGCCGGCCAAGTGATTGCCGTGTGCCGATTACAAATGCTGATTTCCACAATTCAATTCATGAGCAATGCTCAACTGAATTGCATCTGTAGATTAAGTTCAAAGGTCACACGGACTCGCGACGACGACGACCCCACAACCGACTGACAATAGCAAAGCGTCCGTTTGTTATTTTTTATTTTCTCTTTTTTTTTTCGTTTTCGTTACTTTTTCGGGGGTGCAATGTCCCCGTTTGCTGCCGGCCAAGGTCGTCGCTGGTGTCGTCGCCTAAGCTGAGCGACCAGACAGAGCGACGGCCTCTACACACACAACACACACACAGACACACACGCACGCACACACACACATACCTAGTTGAAATGCCTAATTCACAGTTGGCAAGTTTGGTTTTTTTTTTTTGCACTGCATTTGATTCGGAATCAAAGCGAAGCACAAAACGACAGTTGCGTCGCTTCTGTTGCGTTCCGTTATTCTTTCTATTCAATAACGGACCAAACGTTGACCTTGAAACAGGCCTTCGCCTGTGGCCGACAATGCACCGTGGTACATTTATTTTTCAAGCGCGCTAATCAAATAATATTCTCATCTAAATGTATAGAATTACGAGTATATCATTTTAGAACCAAAATGTGTGTCTCTATATAAGTATATATATTCATTTGCAGATTATAAGGATTAACAGTCCGTGTATGTGTAAGCATATCAGCTTTTAAGCCATACATTATAGATTTTTAAATATAAGCGATATTATATTAAATTTAATTATATTAGGCGTAATTATATTGCGTTCTTAAATAAACAACCAAATTGATTCAATGTTGTTGATTCTAAAAAAAAACGACCTCAATTTAAGAATATATTCTTTATGTTGACTTTGGCACTAGAATGAATAATATATATAATATATGTATTCTTGATTATCGATTGTTTTGTTGTTGTTGTTGTCTGTGAAATTTGAGCGCTGACTTAATACTTTGGCCCACTGTATTGTAACTGTTAACTGCAGTTCATTGGCTGCTCCGCCTGAAGAGAAGTTTACGCATCCTAATCCTAACCATGACCTCCACACACGAATCGACGGGCAGCACTCAAATGTGTGTCTATGGCCCTTGGCGCCATTTTCTCTCTCTCTCTTTGTGTCTCTCTCTCTCTCTCTCTCATTCCTAGATTTTTTTCGGCTTAAACAACGCGTCGCTGTTGTTGCAATTGTGTAGTAGTTGTTGTTGTTGGCACAATTCAACCTGCGCCTTGGCAGTTTATTGACACCATCGATAATTTCGCATTGTTTTTGTCTGATTTCTGCTCAGTCGTTAAAATTCAATAAGAGCACATAAAAAGCAACTAATTAATAATCAGTCTTAGTATATGAATATGCATATATGTATTTATATATATACATATCATATCATATTCACATCAAATATAGCTGTGGCATTTTGTAAAATTGGTAGATTAACAATCTGATTTAGCTTTCCAAAAACAAAAATCGATGCGAATAAAGATGAATGAAGATTAGAGACTCATATTTATTATTTTATAGTCTTTGGTATCACATTATCCTTATTATTCACTGCTTCTACCTTTTCCTTAAAGCAAAATTTTAATAAATAATTTAAAGAAATATTTTCAAATTTTATTTGATTGACTTCAAAATCGATCGAAAAATGCATTGAAAATCTGCAGGCGCATTTCAAGAAAAGTGTAGCAAAATATAATGGAAAAAAAATGAAATCCGACGCTAAGGTAAGAGCAATAATGTATATACGAGGCGTGTTCAAAAAGTATCGCGAATTTTGTGTTTTTTCAGATATTATTTATTTATTCATGAATATCTATTTTGTCCCCTTCAAAGTAATCCCCATGAGATATTATACACTTGTGCCAACGGTTTTTCCTATCTTCGAAGCACTTCAAAAAATCATTTTTTTTTATCTTGTTCAGCTCCTCCTTCGATCCCGTCTTTATCTCGTCAAGCGTAGCGTAACGTCGTCCTTTCATGGGCCTCTTCAGTTTAGGGAACAAGAAAAAGTCACAGGTGAATAGGTAAAAATCGAAGACGATCCAAAACACGTGCAAGCAAAGCAGCTGTCAACAATTAAGTGATCATTCAAAATGGCCGAGCTTGTCGGCATAAGTGAGAGACATGAGTACCAACATAACGCTACAAAAAAATCGAAATTCGATTATACGTAACCCGCGAAAATTCAAAATTCGCGATACTTTTTGAACACACCTCGTACACACATATATATATATATACATATATATATTATTATTATTTTTATTTTTTTTGGCTTTAAATATTCAAAGCAAAACAAACAAATCGAGCGTAAATGCAAAGTTCAATTTGAAGACACAAATTTGTCGCGCTGTTTGTTATTTGTTTACATTTGCAGTTGTTGTTGTTTGTTATTGTTGTTGTTGTTATAATTATTATTGAGCGAGTGGAGTGTCTGGGTCTGGAATGGACTCTCATCTAGGCCTGGTATCGCCCGCCGCCAGCACCCCGCACGCTTCTGGGTCAATAATCTGCGCCGGAGTCGCACTGTTCCACTGGCGCCCACTTGTCGCGCATGTCAATCAATGAAGATCCAATTTTAGCACAAGTAAACAATATTTGCACGCTGGGCCGCGTCTGGCCGATCCGTCACCCATCATCATCATCATCAAAATCAACATCATCATCATCATGATCATCACACATAGATTCCAATTGCATCTATGCCCCACCCCAACTGGGGTAGCCGCCCAGCAGCGCCTTATCGCCCTATATCAACTTTGCGCTCTTTCTCTATATATGCATACATATATATATAGTATATATATATATATAATATATAGCCTGTCCCTGTCGCGATTTACTCTATCTCATTCGCCGGGGCAATGGTGAAAGGAAAACAACTTTGTCCCTGGAGATCATTATTGATTACGTGTATTTTCTGTCTCTTTCTTACGCCATCTATCAAAAGTGATATTGAAATTCCCTTTAAGATCATCTTCCCTTCAACGAATCGTCAAATATCAATCATAGCTTTAGTTCAAACCACTTCCTCTGGCCACAGTTCCTTCTACGATTGGCTTGTTAATATTCTATTCC
This sequence comes from Drosophila basisetae, assembly GCA_035041595.1. Lineage (NCBI taxonomy): Eukaryota > Metazoa > Arthropoda > Insecta > Diptera > Drosophilidae > Drosophila > Drosophila basisetae. The sequence goes on along the minus strand of JAWNLB010000174.1, from coordinate 9,118,158 downwards.
CCAGAATAGAATAGTTCCAAGCACTTGTTGCCCGTAAGAAATACACTTTAGCTCATCAATCATATTTTTGATCAACTCCACCAAGGTATTAAGATATTAAAATGGAGCCATAAATCAAATAGCAAATATCAATTATTGATTTACCTGGTGCAAGAACTAAGAAAGCTTCCTCTTTCTGCACTGCTTTCTGCAATATCCCAAATATGATCAATTTCAGATCGTAATCGTTACGGGGTCTTTCAGTGGATCATGGTATTAACTAGTGGCAATAAGCCGAACGAGTTTTGTTCTTGGTGGCTGTGCTGTGGCTCATCGTGCGGACTTTGAACCGTTTGTTGCGTACACAGAGAGTACAGAGAGTGGCCAGAGTCAAGCCAGAGTCGCCAAATAATACCCAAAAGTCGACACCCCAGAGCCGATCTCTGACATCCCCAGACTCAGAATCTACAGCCGAAGACCCAAGCGTTCGCTTATCGAAAAACAATGAACCAAACAAACATAAAACGCTTGCTTCTTATTATTACACCACTCGCCCGCTCTCTTTCTCTCTCTCGCTCTCCCGCTCTCCCGCTCTCTCGCTCTACTGCTCTCTCTCTCGTCTCGTCTCGGAGTGTGTGGCGCTAGCTTTGCGTCTGTGGCAGATTGTGCTAAAAATAGGGGGGTCTCCGATTGGGCGCGCGCTGTTATTTTAAATGGAAACTAGATCACGCTGAATTCACGTTGGCGTTGTTTACGTTTTCATCGGCGTTACGCCCACAGCCTGCACTCGTTGTTGTTGTTGGTTTCGCTGTTGCTGTTGCCGTTGTTGTTGCGGGTTTCCGTTCTTCGTTCACGGCTGGCTGCAACAAACAGCAACAACAAGAACAACAACAACAACAGCAGCCCAAGCAACCAAAACATCAACAACATGCCTTATCAGAGAGTGGCTACCGTTATCAAAACAGCACTCACACACACGCACACACACACACACACTCACACACTCGCAGTATAAATGTGCGTGTGTGTAGATGTCGTGTGTGTAACAGATGATCCACAACAAGCCAAGGACCCATTGAGAGTCTGTGTACTATACCCCACACACACACACACACACACACACACACACACATACATATATGTAGCCCAAATCTAACACGATCTTGACTCAATTACAACACTCTTAGTTGCAGGCAGGCCTGTAAAACTAGGCTCGCTGTTCTAGTGTTTGTGCCAGTGTTGTACAGTGTTACACTTTTGTTGGCGGAGGGAAAACCCTGCAATAAATAAGCTATGTATATATACGAGGTGTGTTCAAAAAGTATCGCGAATTTTGTGTTTTTTCAGATATTATTTATTTATTCATGAATATCTATTTTGTCCCCTTCAAAGTAATCCCAATGAGATATTATACACTTGTGCCAACGGTTTTTCCAATCTTCGAAGCACTTCAAAAAATCATTTTTTTTTATCTTGTTCAGCTCCTCCTTCGATCCCGTCTTTATCTCGTCAAGCGTAGCGTAACGTCGTCCTTTCATGGGCCTCTTCAGTTTAGGGAACAAGAAAAAGTCACAGGTGAATAGGTAAAAATCGAAAACGATCCAAAACACGTGCAAGCAAAGCAGCTGTCAACAATTAAGTGATCATTCAAAATGGCCGAGCTTGTCGGCATAAGTGAGAGACATGAGTACCAACATAACGCTACAAAAAAATCGAAATTCGATTATACGTAACCCGCGAAAATTCAAAATTCGCGATACTTTTTGAACACACCTCGTACACATATATATATATATATATATATATATATATATATGTATGTAAACATATATATATATATAGCTTATCTGTTTGCTTGGCCGCTTGTCAGCCAATTCAAGTGAAACGGTAACTTTGAAATTCTTGCGAATTAGAATTAGTTACTAATGCGACATGTGTGTCTATCTATCTACATATATATAGATATATGTATATATACAAGATATGGTCACGATAATCAACGCTTTATATTTATATACATATATATAGATATATATATATATGTGTGTGTGTGTGTGTATCGTGCTCTTTTTATTCTCAACAACAATATCAATAAAAGTGCACAGGTTAAAAACGTTGTTGCCGTCCGACTCCAAATGGGGCACAGTGGCCAGTGGCGTTTCAAAGAGACGTTGAAAAGAGACAGCGAGTGTAATAATGACGCTGACGCTGACGATGACGATGATGATGATGATCATGTAGATGCTACTGTCACTCGCTGATGGATTCACTCTAGTTGTTCTTTTTATTTGCAGTGTTGCTCGGCGTCTACTTAAACCGATAACGCACACAAAATGCACACTGTCTCAGTCTCCCTCTCTGTGTCTGTGTGTACTTTGTTCAACAGCAAATATTATTAATATTGTCATTGTTATTGTTATTAATGCTAAATACAGCACATCACATGCACCCACACACTCATGCCACATGTGTGTGGCAACAGTGGGCACTCGCTTTCAGCTTTTTAATACACATGTTGCAAACAAATGGAAAATGTGCAAATTTATTTATAATTTATTTATATTTACTCATCTCTAGTTAAGTTTTTTATATCAGATTTTCCTTTATTTTTTTATTATTACTTTTTTTTTGGAAACAATAATTTGTTATCTCCTTGCACACTTTGTGTATAACTTTGTGCATTATTGTTCTGGACAAATCCAAGTTATTAAATAGTAGGAAGGCCCACTGTACGGGCACACATACAGCGTGAGGCACAGTAGCACAGACATATGTATATATGTGGTATATACGTATGTGTGTACATCTGTAGGTGGTACATATAGTTAAGGAAGAAAAAATAGCACCAAAATGTAAGTTAAACTCTGAGAGAGAATGCCTTCTTCAATAAACAAATTCAGATACAATAATTCTAAGCGCAAACATCACATTACAAAAATATGTTAGCACTACTATGAAAATAACGTGTTTTATACGTTAAAAAAAAATCGACAAATTATGGAATATATCAGATTAAAATGTGCTTTTATGATTATACAAAGTTTGATATTGAGTTTTTTATTGTTAGCCACAAATGCTTTCGACATTAACAGATTTTGATAATCATTCCACATTTTTCTCTTTTTTTTTTGTAATTTAGATCTGCCAAGAATGGTGTTCAAGGGGTTATTTTCCCGTTGGAGGCCATTCATTATCTGCGTAAGGCAAGCGGCAAGTTATCCAATATATGAACGTAAATATCAATGAAAACTCAGGCGCATTTCATTATCCTTGAACCGTTTTACAGCACTGAAACCATTGTTTGAGCTGTAAATAAAGAATAGTGGTATTTGTTGTGTGGCCGGCACTGTGCATAAAGAGCTCATGAATATATCACTTCAGAGATCGACATAACGGTTACTCTCTGCGACTGTGGCGAGGCTTCGTGGGGCGTTTGCACCACACAAAGAATTCTTTTTCAATTTGGCTGTGAAACAACGAGGAGCAACAACAACGAGTGTCTCCACAAAAAAGAAAAAATCGAAAAAAATAACTAAAATAAAATAATTAAATAAATAACGTGGATCTGCAATATACAAATGCAAGTCGAGTAACTGTTGCTGTGCTTCTTCTGATTGCGTTAATGAACACTGTCAAAAAGCGAAGCCAAATCAATGTTCAATCGAAAATCGCATTGCGCGCGATAAGCAACACAGAGCGGATGATGATGATGCATGCGGGAAGCGGACGGGTTGCCAAATAAACAATAAAAACAAAAAAACAAAGGAAGGCGAGGGTGAAGAAAAATAAGAAGAAGAAGAAAGCAAAAGCCACCAATCAGACAAGCCAGCCCAGCTTGACAAACAAATCTTCTTGCAAGTGCCTTGAGTGAGTGTATGTAAGTGTGTTCGTGTGTGTGTGTGTGCGCGCGTGTAAGTGAGATAAGAGCAAGACGCACAGCAGACAGAACAGCAGCAGCAGCAGTCGCCACATTCTTGGGCCGCAGTCTGAGTTGGAGTCTCGGGTCTAATTATAGCACACTAGTAGCTAAAAATACATACAATCCATATCATCCAACTCCGATGCCGTTGCCCAGCAGCCGCCGCCGCAGCACCACAAACACTGGCAAACAAATCAACTAACTAAACAGCATTGCGGGAGAATGAGTGAGTAAAAGAGTAAAAGACTAATCAAGAGAGAGGGAGAGAGAGAGGAGAGTGAGAGAGAGGAGCGAGAGAGTGAGCTTACGATTTCGTAATAAGCGTGCAGGCGAAACGAGCAGCTGATTGTTTATTTGATATTTGCCGATAGCGATAGAAAGACGCACGATATAGCCGAAGGCGTGGGCGTCTTCGTATTCGTCGTCTTCGTCTTCTTCGTCGTCGTCGTCGTCGTTCCGATCATCGATAGCCGAGTGATAGCCGAGGGGAGGCTGGTGAACAAAAACAAAAACATACACAAAAAAAAGGGAGACTTGAAACATATGCGCTAAGCTTAGTCAGCGAAAGCATCGACAAGAAAAGCAGCAGCAGACGCAGCAGGAGGAGCATTGAGCGCAAAGTGTTTGTGTGTGTGTGTGCGAGAGACAGAGAGACAGAGAGAGAGAGAGAGAGCCGAAGAGAGGCGATCGAGAGGCGTTTGGGCAAGTCGTGTGATCAACGCTGAGCCTGATAATCAAAGCGCGTTCCAAATCCAAGCCAGCCGCATCGTTTGGTCGTGCGCTCGACCGATTTCTTTACTCATCGATTGCGTTACGCTCAGGACACTCCTCCAACACCAACATTAAGTTCCGGGCAATAGCAACAAAAGCAACAACAACATCAGCACGAAATGCAACAAAATCGCAAATCAGCGCGTGTCATCAACGTCAACAAGAATAAGCATCGCACGCTAAAGATACGCCAGCCAATTAAACCCGACTCGTTGGACTATATCGTCACCAATTAGCCAAAAGACAAAAATATTGAATATAATAATTACATTTATTAATATTTTTATTTGAAAACGTCGCCGTTTCTCTTTCTTTTTTTTTTTTTTGTGTGTAAACGTTTGAAATATTGAAACCTATTCCTAGCAGAAACTGTTTTATATTTCTTTTTTGTATATTTGTATAATTTATTTAATAATTTTTTTTCGTGTCAATTAATTGTGATTTTTGAAACTGTGTGATTGCAAAAGAACGACAGCAAAAAAGAAAGTTCCTTAAGCAAGTGATAAGTTAGTTACAAACTGCAAGAAACACGATTAACCAGTTGAAATCGGAGCAGTTGCGCCCCCAAATAGCCAAACGGAAACAATATTCAACCAACACTCAACAAGTTTAGTATGCAAACGTAAGTAAATTATTAGTAATATTATCCTTTCATATTTATACTATTAAATAAGATTTATGTTAAGCACAAAAACAAACAAAGAAATAAAACAAAAAATGCTTTTGCTTTCAAAAGTATGCTACACGAATCTGTAGGATATATGTACATATATGCAAAAGCTTCTAAAGAATTAAGCAAGCAGGCTAACAATCAGCTGGGAAATATAACATTTAGAAATGTCCTTGACAATTCGAAGAATACACTTTTGAGCATATTGAAAACTTCTTGGATATTCAATCCATTACAAAATTCGTTATATTTTATGTATTTTTATAAAAAAAAATGATTTTAAGTGTAAAAAACATAAACTATTAGCTGAGATCTATGTAAATATAATCATAGGCACAACAAGCAAATTTTCGATATTTACAGAAATCGATATATTTTATATATTTTATATATAATGATGATGAGCACTAGAAATGAGATATGTAAAAGTCTTAAGTCCAAACCGGTAGTCTGCGCAAAGATCAAAAGAATAGTATAACTATTAGCGTAGTTATATGTGTAAATATAAACTTTTTATGATTCCCAAACGACAACAAATAAATTTGGGGCAATCCTACACTTGGAATTACACTATCAATAAATAACTTTTGACTTTAACACAACCTTGCCCCTTGTTGTTCTTTCACCAATTCGAATCGTAAGTTCCCATGAAAATATACTATATACTATGCTATGCTGTACTGTATGTGCTTATAATTAAATAATGGTTAGATCTTTGCTCGTGCTAACACGAACTACATATATATATATATATGTATATATACATATATATATATGATGATGATGATGATGATGACAACATTGAACCAAATAGCGTGCTCAGAAGACAATACAGCATAGTGTCAGCTGTCTTCATTTGTAAATATACTTACAAACATCATACATACATCACACATACACGCATACATACATACATACATTCATACATACATACATATATGCATGTGTATTGATGTGCATGTGCTAGTATTGAGGTGCTGACACCTCGAATGGGGCATTATTGGAATCAACCAAGAATAAACAACAATTTACAAACAAACAATCGGACAAACACACACACACACACACACACACACACTCCGACATTGCTGGCGCACGCATCTCAATTATTATTTTTTTTTTTAAATATTTTTATGTTATTTTTGTTTTATTCTGTTTTCAAATGATAAGCACAGCTCGGGTTTATTTTTAAACATTGAAGTTTATGTAAATATTTCCTGGGCTGCGACGCAAACAAAAACAGCGTCTGAAAGGAATGGGAATGGAAAACACAATAATATTTGATATTGATAAGCGGAGCAGAGCAGGCAAGCCCAGAGCCCAGAACCCAGAGACGCAGACGCAGACGCATACCAGATGTGAGATGGGAGATGGGAGTGTCGCAGACTTGCCGAGATACGGTGTCGGTAGTAGTCCGATTAGTACGGGTAGTACGGGTAGCCCGGATAGTCGGGGTAGTCAGGGTATTCCCCGGTTACCAGCAAATTATGCTTCGTTTATCGTTTTTGGCAGAACTATTTTCAAAACGGTAAAAAATATATATATATATATATCTATATTATACACATATGTATACTTTATAATATATAAAGTTGCTTATATAGAAATAGAAAATGATTTTCAAACGAGAACGAAGGGTTTCTAATAGTATTTAATGCATTCAATGTAAGAATTGCCACTTTGTTATTAGCCTCGATTAACCTCCAGAAATGAGTTGTATATTTGCTCAAGAACTGTTAACGGCATTTGTACTGGATACACCCAACTGCAGCTATAGTTCTTCATTGGGCGATCTAAAAAGTTAGAATGTGATTTAGTACAATTATTCAATTAATCGCAAATAGCTAAAAAGTAAGGTACTTGCTGGTACTGCCATTTGTATGCTTATAAGAATTAACTATCCCAGCACTTGTATAGCTCCTAAGACAAGCTAAGTTACTATATATTCTCATGGGATATAGTTGATATAGATTTAAAAATCACGCGCTTGCTGGAATTTCAATTATGCGCTTCTAAGAATTACTTCTGGCAGCACTTCTAGAATTCATCATAAGATATATAAAACCCAATAAGAAGCAAAACAATTTCATATCAGATATGGAAAGCTAACTGAAAATAATTGCTATATTTGTTTGAAACTATTCCGGAAATAACTTCAAACAGATATATTGTTTGGGGTTCTAGAAACTAAGATAAGATAGATGATTGCATTGTATCATTTTAATATACTTATCGAATGTGCCGTCACATTTGTCGTTCCAGATGATTTACACACCACCAAGCTCAAGTCTGCTGCCCCTGCTGGCGACAGTTGTGTGTGTGGCATTTGGTCTCTCATTGGTGGCTGGGGCACCGATCAGCATCACGCCGGAGGATGTGGAAGTTAAGCATCGCTGCAGCAAAGAACTGGCCGAAACCATCAACTTCATCTGTCAAGGTCGCACAGTCTCGCTGGGTCAGCTCTATCGTGAGTGTATTTGCTCTCTTCCTGACTGCAAAACAACCCGACAATTTTCTCATTTTTTTTTCTCTTTTTCCTTTTTTTTTTGGTTTGGTTCTGCAGCCCAAAGCTTTGGCAATCGCAATAAGCGTTTCAGTCCCGACGAGATCTTCTATCGGCCATTGCAGAATGGCCCCATCCACGAGTGTTGTCTGCGTCCCTGCGGCTATACCGAGATGTATCAATATTGTGCGCCACTAGGGTAATAGGATATATATATATAGATATATATATATCTATATATACGCACACACATGCACACACATATATATAGGCATTTTGGCATCGCCAATCCAACACAAGACAACAACATAATCATACGTCTAACGGCTTTTATTGCAATACACCAAGCCGCATTACACTACACTACACAGCACTAGACTATACTACACTACACCACACCACACCACACCACGCCCATAGTCTAAGTATATATTGTACTAATTTAAGCTATGCACTAATAAAAATTTATACAATTAAGAAAAGTTTTCAATTTAAGTGTGTCAGTGTTGCAAAAGCCACAAATTAATCGAATCATTAAATAGAGAGTTAGTTGATTAGGCTAAAAACTTAAACTAGCAAACCTTAACTAAATAACTAGAAAGCTCTCTAATATTGAAAAGTAATGCATTACTTTAGTGCATTTTATTTCAAATGCTTGCAATGCTTAGTTAAACACTTGCTCAAGTTGTATGCCTGAATTTAGTATCAACTTTACTAAAGTTTTACAAAATCGAAGTAAAAACCTTTGGCAGAAAAAGGATAAGCAATTTTGTAGGGCACAAAATCAATTACGTGGCCAACTATTAAATTCTGCAACTTCCGCAGAAAACACATTTCTTATGTCCTTAAAAATGTTAACCCCATCCTCTTTCTCTCTTTCTCTCTCTCTCTCTCTCTCTCTCGCTCACTCTGTCACTGTCTCTATCTCCATCTCTCTCGCGCTCTCTCTGTCGCAGTGTTTATTAGTGTCCTTTAGCGTTTTAACCTAGAATTAAGTTGAGCAGAGAACGGCATTTAACATCATTGCCAATGGGTGGGTTTTTCAATCTATTCATAAAATACGCTTCGTTGACCTTTTTAGGTAGGCGGGGGTGGTGGGTTTTGGGACTGCGAACTCTGTATGTGTGTATTTGTCAATTGAATGGTGAAACCTTTGAAAAGGACACTGGGCACAGAGAGAGTGGGAGAGAGAGAGAGAGAGACTGCTGGGACCGCTGAATGGGGTCACATGACTGCAAATTATGTCACAAGCGGCAATTCAGATGATTTTAATGATGGTGAAATCAGCTACACATGGGAATTGACCAAACACCATCAACTTGGCAACGGCAAACAGACAGCATACACTCACAATACATATATATAATGTATATATATATATATTTATATAGAAATGTGTAGAGAGAGATGACTGTAGTCAATTCAACGGCTAACTCGGGCATCCTTATCCTTTGGCTTCACGCCATTCCTCTCCTGGTCGATGTCATCGCTGTAGTTAATGCAAAAGTTGTTTGGCTTTGATTTGGTGGTTTGTTTATTCGTTATTTTATTTTTTGTATATTTTCCCTGGGAAACTGCAATATGTTAAGTGCCCAGCTTAGGCTCAAAATTAACCTGGACACTTCTTAGTTAATAATAATAAAAAGATAAAATGGATGGTTGGGAATGCGGAGAGGTGCGACAACAAGTGTTTTAGATTGACAAACTACCAATGGAGTTAAGAACTATTAAGAAATAATATTAAGAAATATTATGAACCCATTCCAAATGGATTTTAAAAAAAGTGCATAATGAAGTTGTGGCAAAGTATGTGGAAGACATTAGGCAGCAACTGCGATTCCATCGAAAGTGGGTAAAAAGGGTATTTAAATATATTTAAATATATGCGCTGATTTACTTCGTTTCAATAAAACAGCACCCATTAAGAAGATAACCAGCACCCATTAAGAAGATAACTATAATATATTGAACAGCTGGATGCAGGGTATATCGTAGTAAAAAATATACAAAAAATACAACTTGTGTGTGAACGAGTAAACTAATCGCATTCACAGCACCTTTGCCAGGAGCTTATCTATCCAAAGGAAAGATGGATGCAAAAACTGGTTGGATTTGGACTCAAGTTGAATACGAAAGAAAAGATGCAAACTTTAAATACCCTTTTCAATTGTTCTATTCACCTGATGATCGATCGCTGTGAGTGATAAGCGACAAGTGATTCCAGCGACATCAACTGTCTCTGCTGACCAGGCTGAATCGATTTGGGATCAAGCAGTGATGCTCCTTCTCCCTCTCCCTCTGCCTCTCCCTCTCTGTCTCTCTTTCTCTCTATCAGACTCAGTCTCCCTCTCTGCATTCATCATAAATAATATGCAGTGTGTAACACGAGCGCACCCCGAAACGAGTCAATAGAAAAGGGGACGACCTGCCAGCAACAAGGGACAATACACACACACATATATATATATATATATATGTATATTTATATATATATATACATATATCTATATCTATATGTGTGTCCTTTTGCCTGTCTTTGTGCAAGCGAAGAAGTCAAAAGGAGCAGGAGTCGCGGCTGGAGGCGGAGCAGGCGGAAACAACATGAAGTTGTTTGCCTGGTTGTCGAGAAGTGGTGTTTGCGCTCAAGTCGTGGCAAGGTGGCAGCGGCTCGGGGGGCGGGGGGTGCAACGGGGGCAGTTCCGGCTATAGAGCGACAAAAGTGACATTGATGAAACGGGCCCGTGAACATTAGCCAAATACTGCAGAAATTTTTGCACTAAACGCTGGATGCGTGTCTGCGTCTGCCACACAAGGGTAGTTAAACACACACACACAAAGCTCTCTGTGTGTGTGTGGGTGTGTGGGCGGTGGGCGGTGGAGCTGAAGCAACAGAAGTCGTACAAGGACAATCTCCCAACCACCGACCCAGCCCGACACATCAGCAAAACCAAAGCAAATGAAACCGAACCGAACTGAACCGAACCGAACCAAACCCACAGCGACCCCATTCAAAAAAAGGAGTGACACTCTATGAAAGAGCACTGGCAACCAGCTCTCGACTTCAAAGCAAAGCAAGTGGGCGTGGTCGTGAGCGCTTAAAGCGACAGCTTGCCACACACATATGTCTATATATATATATATGTATATATATATATATATATATTTGTAGAGATTGGTATATTTTGAAATGTTGTACAAGAGATTTCAATTTCCTGGCATCAATTTGATGTGGCTGGAGGTAATACGCAAATCGGTTCGGTTCGACTACACAAATTGAATCCATTTTTTGCACTTGCTCATCCTCCTCATCCTGCTACTGCTCCTACTGCTGCTCCTCCTCCTCCGAGTGCTGCTTTCGTGCTGCACTCGTGACAAGCGCATCCTTCCGTTTGGCAGGAAACATTCCCAGCAATTCCATTGATGGCTTTTCACTGAACAAACATTCATCTTATGAATTAGCGTGTCGCCCAATGCAAAAGCACATTTATGCCATGCATTTTAGCTTAGCCGAGTTAATTATATATACGCCATATGCATATTTGTATTTTAGCTTAAAATTTAGGCTTTTGTAATATTCGACGAGTTGTTATTACTCCCCTACAAAATCACAGCACTAAAAGCAAAAGAATACAGCACAAATCTAACCATATTCCACCTATCTTGGGTACCCCTAATGGGTGTTTCTAAGCCGATCTTGATGAAATTTGGGCTGTTGAGCAGTGATATGCATACGAGGTGTGTTCAAAAAGTATCGCGAATTTTGTGTATTTGTATTTGTGCAAAAGCCAATTTTTGTTCCATTTTTTTGAATAGGTAAAAATCGAAGACGATCCAAAACACGTGCAAGCAAAGCAGCTGTCAACAATTAAGTGAACATTCAAAATGGCCGACCTTGTCGGCATAAGTGAGAGACATGAGTACCAACATAACGCTACAAAAAAATCGAAATTCGATTATACGTAACCCGCGAAAATTCAAAATTCGCGATACTTTTTGAACACACCTCGTATGCATTTTAGGTATTAATTAGAAGATTCTGGCTTTAAAATTGTAGCATTTATTGCTATACGAACTTGAAATGCATCGATATTCGATAAACGGAAGCAGTTATCGGTCACATAAAGCAAACTTGATCTGCGACGGATTTACGAGAACATATATTCCAAATTTGAGTAACTCTTGAACTCTTATAGTCTCTGAGATCTGCGTGTTTATACAGACGGCCAAGGCAATATCGACTCGGCTGTTGAATCGGATCAAGAATATATACATATACAGTATGGGGTCGGCGAGGCTTCCTTCTGCCTGTTACATACATTTGCACAAAACCATTCTACCCTTTTAAGGGTAACCAAATGTATATTTGATGTGAAATGAAGTTGATTAATTTTTGTTTATTATTTATTATTATTCTTGGTTATTGGAGTCTGTTGTTATTCGATGTACAATTGATGTAAATACATGAAATGCATTTTGAATGATAAACCATGTTACATGTTTAACAAATTTGCAAACCGATCCCATTGAATTTGTATGAATTTGTATTAGAATAATTGATTATACGGCTTTATATGGCTTTATACGGCTTTATACGGCTTTTCGCTTTGCGGCCAAGTTTCGTGGAACGTATCTAGGCCGTAAAGCGAGGCATGCTTGTGTTAAACATACAAAACAATAAGCGAAACTTTCAGCTCAACACCCACTAACAACGTGCAACATTCATAATCCAAGTAGTGACCTAAATCGGTGGGCAGGCAAATTATGTGCATAGCCCTAATTTATTTATTTACTTTTAAGCAATTGTTTAAAACAATAATAATAAATATATGTATAAATGTGAGCTAGGAAATATGTTGAAATGATGGCATTTTCTACACTTGACACACGGCTTTGATGACAATCAAGAATATTTATTCGATAAGCTGAGAAGGCCATCCAACGGTACTTGGGAAAATTTTGCTGTTATGCAAAACTCGCCCTCGTCTTTAAATCACCATCGGTTTCGCTCAACCCGCTGGTTTTCTTCTTTTTCTTCTTCTTCTTCATTTTTCTCATATATAACTGTCTCAGCTGTTTCTTTCTATTTGTATTTGTTTTTGTTTTCTTACATAAAATAAGTCTGACTGGCTGACTGAAAAGCAGCAGCAGCAGCAGCAGCGACGAGAAACATTGAAAAAAATGAAATAAAATATAAAACATAAATGACCCTCAGACTCCACAACGTGTTTAGGCGCACAGCAACAACAACAACAGATGCAAGTACAACAACAACAACAGCTGGTCACTACGACCACAAACCGTTTCAAACCGGTTCAACGATTCGCATACTGTCGTCTCATCGAGCATGTCTGTGTGTGTGTGAGCTTACCTAATGCGCCTGTTACCGCTGTCTGTCTGGCTGCCTGTGTGTGTGTGTGTGTATCTCTCTGTGTGTGTTTGTGTGCGCGTGTATTTTTATGTTCCTCTCCGAACCGTAGCTGTGAACCGCTCTCAGTGTGCTCCGCTCTTTGCAGAATTGTCCGTTGCGACAGCGAGTGCGAACGAGAGGCAACTAACTGTGATTGCTTGGCACCGGTTCATAAATTGGTTTCTGCTCTGGTTTGTCTCTCAGCTGTGCGGGCTCTTTTGTTCAGTAAACGAACGATACTCAAATACGACGCACGCTTTTCTGTATATATATATAAATATATATATATATATATATAAATATAAATATATACATATATATAATATATAATATAATATATATATAATATATGTTTTGTTGATTGCTGTTGAAAATGTCGCTGAACCGCTATAAAAACCCAGTTAAGAATTATTTCATTTACAACGATGAGATCCGTAAGAGCACATGCAAAGTGTGTTACTTTGATATGGCTGGGAGGCACTCGGAGAACCTGATGCGACATCTGAAACGCAAACATCCATCCACGTACGCGGAGGTGATGCTCGAGAAGCAGCAGCGGCGATCCACGGCGAATTCAATTCAATCCGGTGCAGAAACTGACCCCTTGTCATCCATGTTCAAATTCGAAACGGAACCACACAAATTGGTTATTAAATCGGTACGAATTATCTTCATATGATATATACATACATACATGCATGCATACATATATATATACACATAGAAAACTCAATTAGAATTGCCCGACTATGATATACCCTTAAATCTATTCTAGTTTTATTGCAAAATTTTCTTTTTTCCCACTCATTTTTTTGAATGACAAAGAGTAAAAAGTTGATTTTTTCCACAAGCCCGAACTAAAATCACCGGCTTGTCGCACAAACGCCTGTACATACATACATACATACATACATACATACATACATACGCACACGCAATCGCAGATAACGGGGCGCTGCAGAATAGAAACACAAACACACACTCACACTCACACACACACACACGCACACATATAGATTTAAGCTCGCGTTGATTATGGTGCCATCCCTCTCTAACGCTTGGTTAGAGCAATTGCTTGAATCTATTCATTTACTGCTTATCTGCACTTGATGAGATTTGTTCAATTGGTCAATAATATGTATTAGGCATATTTAATAGCAATTAGTAGCATCGGTCTTTAATTGCTATCGGAAATCGAAGCGTATCGATATTCGCAAAAAAGGAGAAATTTATCGATAAAATAAAAAATGTAATTCGAAAACTTATATTCTAAATTTGAAGTCCTTTGTTCTTATAGTATATATATAGAGACGGACATGGCTGTATCGACTCGGCTGATGATCCTGATTAAGAATATATATATATATATTTGATGGTGTCGAAGATGCTCTTTACAAAACCATTATTTTTTAATTGATTCAGTGGAAAGATCTGAGGCGCAGCATATTTTCCGAGTTGGTTTACTCGTTAAGCAATTGAATTAAGTTAGGCAAAGTTGTCTTTGCACTACTCATTTTCGGTACAAAATTCCTTATGCAAGATTCGCAATTTTTTCTCTGTGTATTTAGCATGTGCTGAGACACGCGGCTGTTAAATTAAAGCATTGCTCTTTTTTTTCACTCATTTTGTTTATATACTTTTTTGCGCAGGAAAGATTACAATTCCGACTGGAGGAACGTGACCAACAGCAGGTAATTATAACAAAAATACCGCTTAAAAATGTTGCTTTTCACCCCCATTTTGTATGCTTTCTTTTCGCCATGCCTTTGATGCAATTTGTATAAGTTTAATGAATATGCTAACCCCAAAGTACAAATATTAAAAAAGCTTATAAAAGGTAAGGAAAAACTTAGTTCGGCTTATGAACTCAACTGTTAATTGAATTATGTTTTTCCTAATATTAATTATGAAACTCAAGAGGCACTTAAAGGTTTTTAGATTAAAGATCAAAGATATTTCTTCAAATATTTATTTGCCAAGAGAACTTATCATAGTAGAGGAAAGCGGACAGCAAATCATATTTTTATTTTGCCAACTAATTGTGATATTGATTGTGCCACATTTGTTGGAATCTTTCAGAGAAATCATTTCGACTCCAGAGACTACAAATGCGACGACTCTGTCAATGAGCAGGCTGAGCAGGAGGAGGAGGCGAATCAGTCGGCTGGACATCTGCATGACTTCAATGATTCAATCTCCTACCAAGACGATGGCAACAATGCGAATCAATTTGTCATCACCTGTCTGCCAGAACCACAACAACAACAACAGCAACAGCAACAACATCAGCAGATCCCAGTTAGTCCCGGCAGCAATCCAACGAGCACATCTGCTCCGGTTGGCCATCCCATTGGGGATGGCATGTCGCAAGTGGCCAACGATGATGCCAGCCTGCTGCAGCTTCTAGGGTATAAGTTCAACAAATACACCCCGAGCACCAAGTACACGGTACAATACCACATTAATCGCATATTGTACAAGGCCGACATGGGTTGTTACGATAATGCCGATGCCAGTCGACTGCCCGATTCGGATTTGTAGCCGCCTTATGTCACACGATCTGTATATATATATATATATATATTTATATATTACAAGTAGTAAACACACCTTGACTAATTCCACATTGTTATGTATCGGTTGACGACAAAGAAACAACTGCAACTCGATGTTAGAAAATAGCTCAAATGTGTTTTAATTCCAATTGTTGTTGTTCATGTTGTTATGGAACAATTTCCATTTGATTGTTTCCTGTTGCTCACAGTTTTTTTTTTCACAATTTATAACTCAAGAACGGCAATCTTATCTTAACTGTCGTATCTGTTGCATAACATCTGACAACCGCCAACGAAATATTGTTACACATTTCGAAAACCCAACAATT
The DNA here is from genome assembly GCA_035041595.1 of Drosophila basisetae. Classification (NCBI taxonomy): domain Eukaryota; kingdom Metazoa; phylum Arthropoda; class Insecta; order Diptera; family Drosophilidae; genus Drosophila; species Drosophila basisetae. The sequence goes on along the minus strand of JAWNLB010000174.1, from coordinate 9,102,025 downwards.
TTTGGCCCGACTTTAACTAATTTGGCTAATCTAACTTGTTGAGCACACAAGTTTTAGTCATAGAAGAAATCATCTTTCGATCATTGAATATATATGTGAGAAGCGTGAAGTTTGCGAGCTAGCTGATAAAGTAGTTCCAATATTAATCAATTTTCTGTTCAAATTTTGGGATCTTAATGGTGAATTTGGTTAGGATAACTTGTTAAGCAGACAAAAAGAAGGGATTTCTTATGAAGAACTCGCAATTCTTAGCGATGCTGATCTATATCTGATAAATATATATATATACTTTATTATGAGCTCAAACTCAACTTCTTAACTAATTTCAAGAAATGAAAATGATTTCTGAACTTGAATTGTATTCATTTTTATCATAATTATGCAAATCAGCAGGTTAATTGGGTGGGGGGGGGGGGGGGGGGGGGGTCAACTTATGTAAAATGTGAATCGCTGGCATTAACCTTGACAGATCATTGGCCCGCAGTTGCGTCAAGTGGCCGCAGAGTTCATTGGTTCATTGGTTCTGGCACAGTCCCCGCCTGCCGCTGTCCCTCCGCCATCGGCTGGGGTCAACAGCTGCTGTCCAAACACATCCACATCCAAATTCTTGGCTCCTCCATGCTGATGAGCGCCTCTTGTTTATGAAAGTACATTTTGCCTTCTGTTTTTTTCTTTTCTTTTTTTTTCTTTCCTTTTTTTTGGCAGTTGGGCTTAATTTACTTTCGTTAAGCGTGTGAAATTTTGCGTTAATCATTTGTGTTGGGTATTTTGACTTTGTCATTCGGTTCGAGACGCTCCGGCGTCTAACTACAGTAGAAACTGCCTGCGTTGAACGTTGTCTCACATGAAAGCATCGGCCTTAAACTCAAAGCCAGCTGTTGAGCTCGAGCAGCCACAGTGGCAACTGCCTAAGGTAACTGGTGTGATTACCGTAATCAGTGTGATTACTGTAAAAATATAGTCGTTAGTTGTGTTAGCGACTTGAACCAATGCCTCAATCTTTTGGTTTTGGTTTCTGAACCAGAATGAACCCAATTGAACAATTGAATTGCTTGCACTTGTTATAAACAAAACGATTTAATAAATATATTTTTGATGATTTTACTACAAATAAAAAAAAATGAAGGGAAAAATAATATTTAAAAAAAAAGCAGCTTGGAAAATGAAGTCTTATTTGAGTCTTATTGTCTGTGACAAGCAAGAGCATGCAACAAGCTATGCAACAATATCGAAGACCAGCTACAACCACTGTCAAATGTGGCCCACTGTGTCTGGTCAGGGCGTGGCAAAAAAAATAAATAAAAAAATAACGAAAAACAACAAAAGCTTGCATCATTTGATGGGTGCCGAGGCTGTGGCTAAGCAGGCGAAGAGAAACCAGAGCCAAAATGCTCCGAATGTGTGTGTGTGTGTGTGTGTGGGTGTTCGGGTGTGTGTGTGTGTATGCACAAGTCACACAAGTCACACACACACACACACACAAGCAACGGTCGGACAACGTTTAGGGCTTCGTCTCTGGGCTGGTTTTCTGCGAATTTTGAACCTGCGCCCTGCTTGTGTCCGTCTCTCCGTCTCTCTGTCACTCTGTCTCTCCGTCCGTCCGTCTGTCTGTCTGTCTGCGTGTGTGTGTGTTCGGCTGTCGTCGTCGTCGTCATAGGGGCGCGCTGTGCGGCTAACCCCCGTATCCAGTGGCGGGTCGAACTGAACTGAACTGAACTGAATACTGAATGCTGAATGCTGAACGCAACGCGTCCTCGCCGTCATCATCATCATCCTCTCGACGGTTATTAAAGGTTCATTATCAAATATGTCGGATGCCAGCTCGTGGGTACAGGCAAAAAGAAGAAGAACAAGAGCTGCACACACACACACACACACACACACACAGGCAGTTACACGTGCAGTTGAAATGCAAACAAAACAAACACAGCCAGGCACAAAAGTAGTTGTTGTAGTTGGAGTAGAAGCAGCGTATACATAATACCCAAAGCCGTTTACTTAGGTGCATTCTGGCTGACAGCGTCACACACCTGCCGCCTTTTGTACACACACACACACACACAGAGAGGCGATTTAGAAGGAGGCCAATGCACCTTGCTGAACCATTCTTAGGTTCATTGATGCTCTATTTGCATTGTAACTAAAACTGAAACTGAAACTGAAACTGGCTCAGCGGCCAACTAAATGCATCCTTTAAGCCAAACAGTTCACAATTAATTAATTAATACCAATCGAAAAGTGCAAAAACAATAACTGCTGCTTGCTGGAGCAGTGCGAATGACTCTCAAACATCTCGCTGATGTTTTGCTCGTAGATCTGGTTGAGGCTAAGGACACTCTGCATTCTCGTCATGTGAACTCAAACAATGCTTGATTAATGCTTGAGGGTTAACCGATGCACATATATATAACAGATATACACACATATGTACATATATAGAAAATAGAAGCAAGCACAGCCAATTCCTGGCAAGCGTTCAGACTTTTTCTTATCGCTCAGTTGGCAATTGCAAAGTATTTTTTATCTAGTTCTATTCTGCGAACCCACATCAATTTATCAGCTGTTGCTTGGCACGAACCAACATACATCTTTATATATATGTATATATGTACAGTGTCTCACAGCTTATTTCCGACAGTGTCTAGCAAACATTTTAAATGTTTAAATGTCAATTTGCTTCATGCTACATCACGTTTGGAAAATAAACTTTAGTTTTTATTAAAATATTAATTAATTAATTAAAATTAGTCAATCATTTTTTTTTATCTTGTTCAGCTCCTCCTTCGATCCCGTCTTTATCTCGTCAAGCGTAGCGTAACGTCGTCCTTTCATGGGCCTCTTCAGTTTAGGGAACAAGAAAAAGTCACAGGTGAATAGGTAAAAATCGAAGACGATCCAAAACACGTGCAAGCAAAGCAGCTGTCAACAATTAAGTGATCATTCAAAATGGCCGAGCTTGTCGGCATAAGTGAGAGACATGAGTACCAACATAACGCTACAAAAAAATCGAAATTCGATTATACGTAACCCGCGAAAATTCAAAATTCGCGATACTTTTTGAACACACCTCGTATAATTAGTTTATGGCAGGCAATTAATATTTTTGCTAGACACTGTCGGAAATAAGCTGTGAGACACTGTATATATAACTTTTTATGTACATATAAATGTGCCACTTAACAACGAGCTTAGATTGCTCGTTAGCTGGTTCAGGTATTCGCCCATCCAAATCGGAGCTGGCTATATACTTTCCATATCAAAATCAATTCAAAGGCTGACAACTATTTAATTGCTGGACTTGCAGCAAGGCTCGAAGGCTCGCGTGCAACGCTCTGCTGCTCACTTGAAGTTGCTCACTAAACAAGTCTGTGGCAAGCAAATTATGAATGCTCATGGAATGCAAACATGTCCAGCAGAAATGCATTTATTTTGATAACAGCCACAAGCAAATCAGTGCAAAGAGTTAATGAGTGCCGCTGGGGATGCCATGCGGAACATGTGTGTTTGCTAAGAGGTTAAGCAGTCATAATCCGTTAGGCAGATAACGATAAACGTGCTGATTGTGCTGATTGTGCGGCATGATGTGGCTCACGCCTCGCGGGGGTGCAACCAAACCGAACCAAATCCGAACTAAAACGAACTGAATTGAACCAAACTAAGTCCATACATATATATATATATATATATATAGATAGATGTATACTTATAACTATACATCAAATCAAAACCAAAATCCAGAAGTCGGCGCAGTAACAGTTGCATCGCATGCAAACTAGGCATGTGTGTGCGTGTGTGTGTGTGTGTGTATCCGCATCCGTATCTATAAATGTGAGCACGTTTATGCCGAGCTCTGAGGGATGTAGCTGAAAATTACACACTGAGATACAAATACGAAAATGTCGCCTGACATTTTTACCCACTGCTTCCATGTAATTCGCTTTAGTTTTCTACTCCTCTCCTCTCCTCGCCTAGCCTCTCCTTTTGGGTTCTGTTTTATTCTGTTCTGTTCTGTGTTTTTTTTTCGTGTAAATAAAATAGATGAAAATCAATTTGACGTGTCTTGAATTCTGTTTAAGGTTTAAAGAACTCGTTTCACAAAATGATAAAAAGAAGAAAAAAAGAACAAGCGACGAAGTACAAAAACACAAGCGACAAGCGAGAGGCGAGCAGCGTGAAGGAAAGGGGAAGGAGGAAGGGGGAAGGGGGAAGGCAACCAACGGGAGTGTGTTTGAGGGCGACACAGCGAGCGCAAGAGAGAGTGCGAGATAGAGAGAGGGCGGGAGAGAGGAGAGCAAGCGAAATGGAAATAAACTCAAAACTGAAACTCGATTTGTTTGCGGGGAATAGGGTATGCTTGCTAGATGCTTGTGGATGTGGAGTGGGGAGAAGAGGGAACACACACACACACACAGAGCACATCACATATGTGTGTGTGTGTAATGTTTCCGATGGGCGACGATTTTGTGTTGTGTTGTTTCTTTCTGTTTATTTCATATTTTTATTTTATTTTTGTGTTTTTTTTTCTTGTAAGTGAAAATATGGGATTTACCTACCATTAAGGGCTGCTCATAATTACATCAATCTTTTTGCCATTTAAATTGAATAACAAACGAGCGACACTCACTCACCATTTGTGTGTACGTGTGCGTGTGTGTGTGTGTGTGTGCCTAGGTATAGCCATGAAATGGGTAACAATCAAAAGCTGCATTCCTGATTTAAGATTCATTTTCATAGTTGAGATCACAGCTGCCATCAGTGTTAAGAAATCAATTAATTGGCTAATCTATCATTAGAATGAGCTATTAACATCAATATATAATTATGCAAGTTTAAAGACTTCAAAGTTAATTAATTAAAACTTAATAATTCATTTCGAATCGAAAATCAAAAAAAAAAAGTTACAATTTATGTAAATGAACTAAAATTTTAAATATATAAAAATAAAAATTACTATAAAATAAAAATAAGAGAAATAAGTATAAATTACTATAACTGGGTGTATCTACGAGGTGTGTTCAAAAAGTATCGCGAATTTTGGATTTTCGCGGGTTACGTACGAGTATATATATATCCACTTTAGGAACTGTTTCTAAATAAATAAATATCTATAAAAATGGGAAATAATTCAACATTTATTGCGATGGTGAGGAGAACACAGAAGAACAAAAGAATCAATCAAATCAAACGAGATAGGACAATTAAGAGAAAGAGAAAGAGAAGGAGGGAGATGGAGAGTGAGAGTGAGAGAGATAGCCTGTGAAATCAGATTCATTTAAAAAACTTAAGATCACAATTAGATCAGAGATTTGCCAAGATTCTATTTAAAGGCAGGCTAAGTTTGTGAAATAACGCATTCCAAGGATTGTGCATAAGTCGGAGTCTACCAGAGCAAGCCACTATATCATATATCGCTATATGCGTATATCTTCCAAAGGAATGATCTGTCGAAAGTTGGAACAATCGAGCCGATCAGTTATGCTCTCTATTGCGATGCTATTATTATCATCGGACTAATCCTATATCACAGAGCACTCAATGGAAGAATCGGTTTGTTTTGTTTTCTTCGAATGCATAGGGAAATTTCGATGTCAGCCGATTAACTTACCAAATCTCTACAAAACATGTCAGATTTCCCACAATTTCAAAGGTAGAACTAGAAAGATTGTCAAAGTTGATGGGTGGAATCCTAAGCAGCTCCTGCCAAGATGGGTTAGCAAATGGCATGCATAAAATTAGAGCTGCTTGAAGCCTTTCCATAGTGTCTGCTTAAATGTATCGATTTTTACCGATTAGTTTCGACTAATGAACTACTTTGGGGACTGTCCAGTTTCCAATAACTAATGCCAAGTTTTAAATCATTTTCTAGTGTCAACTTTTCAACATGTTTATCAACATTTGACTGATGACTGCTGACTGCTGACTGACAATGCAGTGCGAGCATGGGAATTGTCTGCAAGTTGATGATGTATGTACATATATAGGTATGTATCTATGTATGTATGTATGTAAGTTCACATGGGATGATGTATGCACAAACTGACAGAGACAGGAGCCGATAAAAGTGTAGGACAAACAACAGCGGTGGCAACCGTTTGCTACGCAGTCTCCCCATCAATCAGTCAGTCAGTCCAGCAGTCAGTCCATCAGTCTGTCAGTCGGTCAGTCGGTCAGTCAGTCCTTGCGTCAGTTCGTCAGTCAGTCAGAGCCAAAGAAAGCAGAACAATGAACAAATCGCTACGAACTAACAGCAAACAGCAAACAGCAAACAACAACAACAAAGGATCAACAACAACAACAACAACATAATCATCGTCATCATCATCATCATCATTGTCATCATCGTCGTCGTCGTCGCCCCGAAATGAGAGCAATTCTTGAAAAGAGAAGGAGAAGGGCAGCAAAACAATAAAGCGTCGAAAATGCTCGACTGCGGCAGACGTGCGGCGCGGTGCGGCAACAACTCAAACACAAAAGGCAACAAACTACAACAACAAACTACAACAACTGCAACCACTACAACAACTGCAGCAGTGGCAGTGGCAGTGGCAGTGCCAACAAAAGCAGTTGCAGACCAACCGAATCCAGCAAGCAAAACTGAGCCAGCAAAACTATTTCTGCTGTGCTGCATACCCTGTAAACAGTGCAGCACAATCAAAATTGGGGCATGCTGGCGCTTAGGCAGTTGGCTACCATTTCAGTTACCTTCTTCATTTTGGGTCTGATTGCCATAAATCGTTAACCATTTTACAGTATCATAAATATTTCATACATTTTTCAATTTAATTTTTTTTTTTTTTTTTATATATATAACAGTTATATTTTAAACATTAATCAACCTATTCAAAGGCTATACTCGTAAAACATTGATTTGGAACAGAATGAATAATAGCAGTGAATTACAATCCATAACATAAACATAGAACAGGTTTTAGCAGTTAATAAATAACATCAAATATTACATTTGTGGCACATTAATTTAACGCCCTACAGTCCAGAGGTCGCTGGTGTGGAGGCGCTTCAACCTCCTGCGAGTTGTATTTGACCCAAGTGTGCAGGCCAAAGGGTTGACGTGGTTGTTGATTTGTTGACTGACTGTCGGTAATGCGAAGTCGTTGTGCAGAGTTCTGTTGCTCACATATGGTGGAGCACCAGAGATGTCTCTGAGCACCTTGTTCTGCAAAACTTGAATTTGATTAATCCAGGATTTTGCGGCTGTGCCCCAGAATGGAATTCCATATGTCCATGTAGGCATGATGATGCTCCTGTACACCAGCAGCTTGTTGCTCAAGCTGAGTTTGCTTGATGGCTTCAGCAACCAGTTGAGTTTCGTTTTTTTGGATCTTTTTGTCTTTTTATGTCTTTTTTAACTTTTGTTTACAAGTATTATTATTGTTTTTTTTCGGAAATCGATTTCCATTCGCAGAACGTGCAAAGTTATCGATAAAATAAAATAAAATAAAATAAAATTACATTTGAAATTTGCATTGCCAGACGGAATGACAATTTATAGAAAAATGTGTTGCATATTTTGTGGTGCTTTGTTCAACGTACTCATTGAAGTAATTCCCAAATGGTTCTGGGTTCGAGCAGGTAATACGGGTCCAACTTTTTGTATTTTTATATGTTTTTTTTTAACTTTTGTTTACAAGTATTATTATTGTTTATGTTTACTTTTGTTATTTACATTTTTTTATATTTGTTGATATTTTTTCTTTCTATTATTGGCAATGGTAAATAAAGCTTCTCAGTTAAAAAAATAAATAATATTAATAATATCTTCAACTAAATAAATAAATATTAAATTTTATTTGTAATTGATTTATAAATAAATAAATGCCAGCAGGAAAGCTATTGTAAATTAGAAATTGGACAAATTACTTAGAAAAATGCAATACATTTTTGAAATATTTTAAAAGCTATACAAACAATGCTTAGCAAACCAATAAACATTATATTTTTGTTAACCAGAAGATATATAAAACAAAAAGAAATATGCAGCCTGGATATTATATTACTATTATATAATTATAATATCATATTAATATATAAAAAAACACTTTTTAAGTTGCCAACTCTGTTAGTTTTGACGTGGTATCTGCCAGTCGGTCAAGCAGTCAACAAGCGCTTTGTGTTTCAGTTTCAGTTGCAGTTATTTGAAGAAGCATCTGCTCAGCCGAAAAGCAGCCAAGAAATTGCCTGATTTTGATTGCGGCTCTGGTTTTTGATGCCGATGTGGCATGCAACAAGAAAGGCAGTCAAAATCTGGTAAAATGTTCTTAAATAAACATGTATCCAAAATGATATCCACATTTTATTAACACAATTTTGAACCGAACCCAAAACAGAACAACTGCTTCAAAACGAAAGTACTTTAAAATTATTGCTTGATTTGAGTTGATTATAACTGCAATTTAGTCGATAGCTGCTTGGTTGAAGCTTCAAATAAGTGGGCAATTTAAGAGCCAAGAATTAGCTAAATAATCTGATAATTTCCACATTCTCTGCGAACTCCTTCCGAAACTTGCTTGGCTAATTTACCCTAGCCAAACCCACAACTATCCAACGGATAGTCCAAGTTTAGAAACACCCTCTGCTAATCGTAAGCATAAATGATCCACCTGCTTATCATATACATATATATATATATATATATATGGCAAATGCAATTTCCTCTTTTGCAGATCCGCTTTTTGGGTATTTTGAGTTTGATCGGCGTTGATCGCTGAGCAACCAGTTGCAACTGAGACGGAGAGAGCCTGGTCTGAGTTCTGGTAATCCTCATTGTTTTGGTCAAAAGCTGAGAAGATTATTTGCCGCCGCGGAGAAAGGGACAGCGAAAGGGAGGCGAAGAGGAAGAGGAAGATGGGAGTCGGAGCAGCAGCGAGGGCAACTGCTGAGTACTTTGAGTAATTAAGGCGATTTGCAATAAGTGTGTGTTGATTCTTCACACTCCAACGCACACAGAGAGAGAGGGAGAGAGAGAGAGAGAGCGATAGGGAGAGAGAGAGAGAGAGAGAGAGAGAGGTGAGAGAGGTGAGAGAGAGAGCGAGGTGCAGGCCTTAAGTGTCCTGCTTCTGATTCCAAAAGAGTGGCCGCTAAAAACAACCCTCGAGCCCCCTCCACAGCTACCCGCTACCCCCTCCACAGCTACCCCCTCTGCAGCTACCCGCTGCCCCTGCGCTCGCAGCTTCTGTCAACGGGTGGCGCGCTACGCTGCTGATGATGATGATGATGATGATGCTGATGTGAACGAACCGGAAGCTATTCAAGCGTTGGGGAGGTAGTTGGAGGGGGAGGGGCAGGGGTGGGGGTGGCGGGGTTTGGGTTTGATGGGATGATGAGATGATATTGTTGGTTATGGGTTAGCGTTGTTGGCATTGTTCCTGTTGTTCTTGTTGTTGTCGCTGTCGTTGCAGGACGCAATGCGGCAGGCAGGCAGGCAGGCAGCAGGCAGGCAGCAGGCAGGCCGACGTGCCACTCTTCGCCAACCATTTACGCCCATTTTGGCGAGAAAAAAAAAGAAAGAAAAGGAGACGCCAACCCACCACTGGGTAGCCCAGCTGCAAGCCCATTCCAAGCAACCACCCACTCTGGCCACCTCACGCCCATGTTCGTTTACCCAGTTACCCTGTTACCCTGTTACCTTGGCTAACAATCACGGCTTTAATTAGCTTAAGTGCATAACACCAATAACACTTATAAATTTATAAATATATATATATATATAGATATAGATGTATATTATGATTCCAACTGACTTGCAATCCAACAAGCAACAATGAAAAATCACATTTGGTTCTGCATGTGGCAACAGGAGCCGCAGCAACAACAGCTGCCACAATTAAAGAGCTGTCGAGTTTCAAAAGAATTTCTCTCAACTCGCAACTGATTTGTCTGATTCACAAATTAATATATATATATATATATATATATATAGATTCCAATTCATAATATATATAAATATATTTTGTTACTTTTCTTGCTAAATTCCCAAAGTAAATAAAATGATTCAATTATATACAAACTATTTGACGTTTTATATAATATAATTAAATCTAAAAATATTTATTCATTTCGCAAAGAGAATTTAACTGCTTCCAACGAATTTTCCATGATTTGTCATCTAATTTGGCGATTTTTTTAATTATACTTGTTTTCTTGTCGATAAAAAGTATTTGCCGTTCGTTGAAAATTTAATAAACACATTTAGAAAATACACAGCTACTACATATGTATAAGTATGTATGTATATATGAAGCTTGATATAAATATTTATTTACTTATTTAAGGCAACTTATCAACTTGGATGGGCTGCAGAAATTTCAGAAACTGTGCAAATTCTCACAAAAAAAGAATGCCAAATAATCGCGGGTGTCAATAAATTGCCAAGCGACAGCAACAACCGTTAAGCCGAATAAGTGTAAAAAAAAGATGAAGAAGCAGAAGAAAAAATGGCGCCAAAGGCCATAGACACACATTTGGCTGCTGCTGCCGAACGGGCTCGTGGACTCGTGTGTGAAGGTCATGGTTAGGATGCGTAAGCCTCTCTCCCTCTCCGTCTCTTCCTCTCTTTCTCACTCTCACACTCTCTTTCCAGGCAGGGGGGCAGCCAATGAACTGCAGTCGCCGTCACAGTACAGTGAGCTAACGTGATGATGTTTTTTTTTGTGTTTTCTTTGTTTTTTTTTTTATGGTTTTGTTTTTGTTTTTATTAAATGCCCAGCGCAGCTTTGCTAATTATAGTTGCCCCAATTAATGGACCCAAACAATTTTGGAAATTTTCGGCATCGTTCACGTATGGGATATTGAGCTGGTTGACGCCTTCGACAACTGTAGTTGAGCACTTATTGTTGCCTCTCTAAGGGGACTGGATATACATACATGTATGTATGTATGCGTATGCGTATGTGTATGTGTGTGTGTGTTTTGTGGGGTTGTTTTGTTCTTCTGTTAATCGTCTGTGACGAAAAGCCCCATTACTTATCTATGGCAATCTTTTGGGAAATGTTCACCTCTCGTTTAAAACGCAGATTTCAATTTAAAATGATTTCCAAATTAAATTGGGCTACCGCTGACAGGCAAAAAAAAAAAAAAGATGAAGGTGGAAAGCAAAAAGAAAGAAAACAAATTTCAGACAGCGATAAGAACTGACGATTGCGATGGCGTCGACGTCGACGGTGACTCCGATATCGACTTCGACTGAACGAAAAAAACAAAACACATAACATAAATGAAATGTAAAATAAAAATGCGTTTGTACTTTAATTGGTTTCATCGGAGCGCAAGCAATAGCAAAGAGCAACCCCCCAGCGACCGCAACGGCAACGACACTTTGTGCTCTGAGCATAAACACTCGCCACACGCACACATGCACACAAACATGCACACATTAGCTAAGCGTCTGTGTACGTGTATGTATGCGGCTTTCCCACATGCAAGTGAAGCTGCAGCAGACGCTGGCGCTAGCCGCTCACGTTGACTGCGACCGCAGCAACAACAGCAGCAGCAGCAGATGTACACATGAATTTTTAACAGCTGATAGCATTTGAAATTTATGATGATTCCACCAACTCTTAAGCGCATTCAAGTCACTGCTTCGCTCACTCACACTCATGCTGCGCTCTTAGACGACGCACGACGCTCTTTAAGTCTCTTAAAGTCATTTCGACAGCGCTGCTGCTGCTGCTGTTGCTGGCTGCTGTTGCTCTCCCCTGCTGTTAAGTTGTTGTTGTCTGTCTGCGTGTGTCTTTCGTATTTAGTATCTGCCGTTGTTTTCTGTTTTTTTTTGCTTTTTCTTTGAAAGGGGACTACTAACTTCCGAGTTGGGGGATCGTGCTGTCTATCTAAGTCTGATCGAAGCTACTGCTGCTGTTGTTGTTGTTGTCAATTTTATTGTCACATCACATCTCGCAGTGTCGCTGATAAGCAGCGAAACAGCTGACAACACATTGATGATTGGTGGGGCGGCAAAGGAGAGAAAGAGAATGTATGATTGTTTAAAGTTGTGTGCGTGTGTCTGTGTGTTTGCCTACCTGTGAACAACAGCTGCACATGCAAGGGGCACATTGCCGGCTTGTTGTAAGCCCTAGCAGAGAGTATCGCAATTTTGTCACGGAATGTTTAACGTGTGTAATTTATACTTATGCTTATACTTATATATATAAGAAACTATTCTTGAATAAGACACATTTTTTGTTAATCAAATTTAATGTGTATGTGCTTATTGTACCTACAAACATACATACAAACATACACATGCACACATGCTTGCCTACTCACAAGTGTTGCCAATGCTAAAATAATAAAAGAAATCATTGCATGAGGAATATTTATTTTTATATATGTATGTATGTCTGTATGTATATGGGAAATTTTGTGACTTTCAATGCTTCGCGGTCTAATCACTAAAAATGAAAAACATTGCAATTGTATGCAAACAAAGATAAGTAATTTGACAACGCAAGAAACCGCTAAAAACGAAACCACAAACCACTGATTATGAGCACAATTTCTAGTAGCAAACTAATAAAATCATTAAATCCAAATGGCAGCACTGATACACACACACACACACACACACACACACACACACACTATATATATATATATATATATATATATATATATATATATATATATATATATATATATATATATGTGTGTGTGTGTGTGTGTGTATGTATGTATATATATATATATATACACATATATTTGTGCATGCGTTTGTGCTGTTAACTTTAAGGGCATTTAAACAGTTGTTTCGTGCTTACATATATATGTATGTACATACAAAATTTCATTTGTAGATCTGGCAGCACTGCGCTAAATCTCTGTTAAGCATAATCCATGCTTAATTGTTGGACACCCAACACAATTTGTGTTTTGCTGCCGCTTCTTCAGCCTCCCCCTGGTGACACATACACAAACACACAGTATGCTTGTGTGTGTGTGTGTATGTCTGCGCCTGTGGGTGTGTGTGTGTGTGTGCACATGGATAGATACACAAGCGTTGATTATTAATTATGAAGCAAAATGGGCAATGATTACTTCAAACGACTCCGGCGAAACCTTAGAAAGTTTTCTGGCCCTCACCTGCCGCCACAAAGAAGACGACATAGAGTGACAGACAGACAGACAGAAGCAGCAAAAACAACAACAACAACGACGACGACGATAACAGTAACAACAGCAACGTCTCGTCTCGTTTCGGGATTAGCCCAGAAAGTAACTCAATACCAATACCAATAGCAACGGAGCGTCTCACAAAAAATGTCCAAAATAAAACGACGGAGGAACAACGGAACGAGCGAGCGAGCAAGCGTGCAAAATCCACGCAAACTGGAGTGAGAGGTCGACAGAGAGAGAGACGGAGACGGAGAGTGAAGAGAGGAGAGCGAGATGGGGCCGAGGGAAGAAGGCGCATAGGTGATGACATAGCCATGGAAAGAGGAGAAGCAGCACTGCCAGTGGTTCAGGCAATATCGTTGCACTCACAAGCACACACACACCTAAAGAAAAACACACACACATACACTGTACACAGAGCAACATTTGATTGTCGGCTCCGTCGACTATGCACAATAAACCAGTATAATTGCACAAACACACACACACACACACAACAAGCGCACGCTTGCAAAGAGACGGCAACACTGGCTGAAATTGACTGGCGAGTGAAGGGCGCGCTCTCTTTGGCTTAAGGACGAAACGTAAGACAAAAAACGTGTGCAGGAAATACACAAAATTCACAAAATGAAAAACTAAAAAAAAAAAACCCAACAAAAACGAAATAATAATCAAATGGAAGCTAACACATCAGCAAGCACGAGCGTGGGGGAGGGGGGTTGCTCCCCTACCAATCTACCAATTCAAATGGCGACTCATCCCATACCCTGTCCACTCGTGGGGCTGGCCACCACGCGGCTGAAAAATGTTCGCTCATTTGTATTATGTATTTCTGTCTCTCTGTATGTGTATATATGTGTGTGTGTGTGCTGACCTCGACGTCGCTGCTAGCGTGAACGAGGCGGTGTCGTTGCTTTAACTCAGCTCTTTATTGTGCGTTCGTTCTCTTTTGGCTAGGCTTTTAGTTTTCTCTTGCTTCCGCCCTTGTTGCTTGATGTTGTCGCTGTGTTTGTTGTTGTTGTTGCTGCTGCTGCTGCTGCTCAGCGCAATGACTTGTGGGACTTGTTGGCATCGACGTTAACGTCGGCGTCGTCATTGTTCCGCGCGCGGCCGTTTAACTTGGCGTTTGTGTTTGTAAATGTAAGCATGTGTGTGTGTGTGCGTTCGTGTGTGTGTGTGTGTGTGTGTACGTGTGTGCTATGGTCTCATTTCAAGATAATCGTCACACGAATGAGTTGCTGATGTTTTTGTTGTTATTGTAATTTAGCGGTTTTGCTTTGTTATTTTTGTTTTTACTATGTTAGCTTGTAAGTATGTGTGTGTGTGTGTGCATATACATATATGTGTATGTATGTAAAGGTTATAACATGCATGTTATGTATGCATGAATGTTAAGTGTACGACATATGACACATGTATGTGTGTACAGTTAGCTATGTGTGCGTATGTATTTTTATGGCAACAATTTCTTCTGCGTATCTATGTACATACATCGTCTTACAAGAGTATTTAAACTTCTTCATGCCCGAGGCAATTTTTTTTTATTTGTTTTCCACTTCTTTGTTTCGCTTTGGGTTTTTTTTCGTTTCGTTTCTTTTCTCTTGTACGTGCTGCTGCTGCTGCTGCTGTAGCTGTTGCTGTTGTTATTGTGGTAGTTGTTGTTGTAGTTGCCATACTTTACGCCTATTTGCTGCTTAATGTTATTAGATTTTTTGTTGTTGTTTTATTTTGATGATATTGTGTTTAGCATTTTAACCCATTTGTGTGTTAAATGTCTTATGTCAACAGGTTTTGACCCAAATGCAAAGAAGACAAGCAAATATTAATTGTACATGTATCTCTTGTGTGCATGTGTGTGTGTGTCTGTCTGTATGTGTGTGTGTAGTATTTATGCGTGTTTATATATGTATTTCTATACTTATTTTTTTCCTATTTATATTTGGGAAATTATTCTGAGTTTAGTTCTTATATTATATGTGTATCTATGTATATATTAAAGCTTCTTCCCCGGCCCACCCGCCTGGATATGCCCTTGTCTGTATGCATCGTACACTGAAACAATTTATATCCGGGATACAATTATATATGCATTAAGTTAAGGTGACAATAATTCGACGACCTTTTTGCTAACTGAGTTGATCTTGGTTTCAATTGGGGATCAGTTGAAGTCTGGTTCATCTTGAAATCCGCGCTGTCGACAGCTCCAATGCGAGAAAAATTCATTTATTTATGGATAAATTGTTCATACATACATCAGATATTCATTTGTATGTAGGTATGTATGTATTTATGTATGTATGTATGCATGTATGTATGTACGTATGTACAATAAACAAAAAGAGTGGCGGGCGCGTGTTTTGTTTTTGTCTGTTGCTTAATGCTGAATAAATTGAAAACAACAACAGCGGCAACAACAACAACAGCGACAACGAATATACATATATTCAATTTGAATTTGAATTCGAAATGCGCCGCAACCATAATTGTTGCTTATTCGCAGCAACAGTAACAACAACGCGAGTAACAATAACAATAAGAACAAGCGAAAACGAAAATCGAAAACAACAAAAGCAATGTCAACGCTTTCGTTGACAGCGACGTCGACGGCAACGCCGAAGGTGACGACGCCGTCATCGCCAACAGCAGCAGCAGCAACAGCAGCAGCATCACAGCACGCCTGCTGTCAACGTCAACGTCAACAGCGGAGAGCGAACAGTGAACAGCGTTAGCGTTGCTACTTAGCGCAACAGTGACGCTGGCAGCGACGCTGACGTACATATTGACTGTGGCGTTAACTTCCGGCATTTTCTGGCTCATCTCAACGTTGCGGCTGCTGTTGCTGCTGCTGTTGTAGTTTTCGTTTTTGTTGTTGATATTATAAAAGTGAACATGACACGTATGGCAATAACAATAACAACAAGGGTACTAAAGTTTGTAAATGCATTAAACAAGAGCGAAGAGAAACAGCTCTAAATGAAATGTAATCGAATGAAATACACATATACACATACATATGTACATGTATTTAGGCAGGTATGCAAGAGCATTTGCACAGCGTACCTGGCCTGGCCTGGCCTGTGTTCTCAAATTAAGATATCAATCGGGGAAAATATGTTAAGAATGCTTGAGATGAGTGCGTGCGCTTCTGCAAGAGACATGACGCGACACGACACGAGGCAAATAAAAATCAGTCGAGAGACGCATTTTTAAAGCCACTCAAAAAGCTAAACAGAAGACCATAAAATGTTTTTTCACGCCACTGGCTACGGCCTGGGCGGACACCCGCACACATACACACAACACACACACACACAAAAACACGCGCGCACATTTCGTGTTACACTTTCAATTTAAAAGGAAAACGTTCCCACACAAACTCACTCACACACACACACACACACGCACGCAAGCACAAAGAGGCATCATCATCAATTTCTAAATGCAAAACCGCAATAAAAAAAAAAACAAAAACAAGTAAAATATCACAATAATTGCCATAAGACCGAAGCGCACATACACTTACTGCACACCCAGCAGCAGCGACTCGCATACATATGTGAATAATTAAATCCCCAAATCAAGCTCTTCGAAATAACTTTATAAACATGTAATTTCTAGAAATAAGCTTAGTACAATTTGAAGTCAGCTGTGCATGAGAAGGAGAGTTGTGTTTAGTTTGATCGACCAGCTGATGGGCTGTTTGCTTGGATAAGTGTATTTAAGATACAGGACAGCAAGAGAAGCCAAAACCGAAATCGAAGTACACACGCAGTAGTAAAGTATAGTGAGAGAGAGCGCCGCAACTGTGAGAGCGCACGCTAAAGAGAACACACACAGATTGATAGAGAGGGAGGGAGAGAGAGAGAGAGAGAGAGAGAGAGAGAGAGACTATAAAATGGTGTGGTTGGCAAACGTTGTGCTCTGTTTCGGTTTGTCGAGTGTTGATGATTTTATGCGAGAGTGGGACTCAGTGTTGAGCAAGGGGTCTGCGGTGGGGGGTAGACAATAGTAGGGTAATGACGAGGACGACGCACGCACGTGTAACCGTAAAAAGCGTAAAAAAAATAGTTGTGGGTGTTTGTATTTGCCTATGCATGTGTGTGTGTGTGTGTTTGCTTGTTTATGCGTGATGTTGTTGTTGTGTGTGTATTTACTTTGCAAACATGACATGATAATTGTTGTTGTTGTTGCTGTTGTTGTTGCTGCTGTTGTGTGGCCAATGGAAAAGTGTTGCTGTAATGTGCTCGAGAAACGATCCGGCAATTTGGCTGCATTAAATCATTTATATGCAGTTGCCCTCTGCCAATTGGTAATTGGTAATTGGCAATCGGTAATCGGTAATCGGCAATCGGTTAGCATCAGATCTACAACAGCTGATTATCTCATTTGTGACAGCCAATAGAGAGATAGCCGTGGTTAGCCATAGGCGAACGACCCAACATTTGACTCAGCATTTATATCAATGTCACATCCATGCCAAAAAAACAAAAACAAAAAAAAAACAAAAAAAAAAAAAAGAAACACAAAACAAACAAGAAACAGCAACAACTTCAACGATATTTCGGGCATTAGCCCCTCGTATAAAATGCTCGCTTCAAGGTAATATTTACTTAAAAGCTTTTTAGCGGTATTTGGGCCATTGTACGACAATGAATTGTTTGTTATCTATGCATCATCTTAGCCAACTAACAGTGCCCCAGTTAACAACGTTTGACAACAAATCGCTTATCAATATTTTCATAAATATTACTATATTTCCTCCTTTTCTTTTTCTGCTTTTTTATGGATTTACGAATCACACATTTCACTCTTATCAAAAAGGTGAAGTGATTTTGAGGCTTGAGAACCGCACCCAGCTGGGCTCCAGCGCCATTTATGGAATTGGGGAAAGTAGTTGTAGTAGTAAAAGTAAACTTCAAGTTGCAGTCCTTCGCAGCTGCCTCTTCAGATATTCTGTTTAAGTATTCTCCAGCGGGCCCACAATCGAGTCCACGAGCGGACCACGTAGCTCCGTGCGCAGTGCGATCCGCTGGTAGTCGTTCGACTGATACTTGTTGAACATGGCCCTCAGTTGGGCAGTGGGCGCATCGCTGACCACCTTGGCAATCTGTCGCGTTATCGGCCGCAAGTGGTCAGCGGTGTATCTGGAGTGGTGCACCAGCGTCGGTGTCCAGCGGCTGTCCGTAAAGCCTGTCGGCGCACGAGGATTGCCATTGAGCAAGTGCAGCGACAGCAACAGCGAAGCAGCCGCTATCTCGGAGGGCTTACAGCTGGCCAGCTTGTAGTCGAGACTGGCCAGTTCCACGAAGTACTCGGACATGACACGATGCTGCTCATCGGTGTTGGCTGCCTGCGTGTAGCGCCTCAGGAAGTGGTTGGGCGATGGACGCGACAGATTGCCATCGATCGTCTTGAGTATGTGCAGCTCCATTTGCCGGATCTCGTGGACCGTGTACGTGTCAGCCATAATGTGGACAAGGACACAGATGGCCGGCGGCAGCAGCTCCTCGTATTTGGTGGCTATCAACAGCGCCGAGCCTCCGACCAGTTGCAGTTTGTTGCGTTTGGTGTCCTTCACCAGCTGCAGATAGCGATCGATAATGGCGACGGCCAAGTGGAAGCTCTCCGCCTGCAACTGGAGCTGCAAATGCATCTCGTTGATCCAGTCGATGAGAGTGGCACGCATCTCATGCGTCACCTCCAGCTGATCCTTCAAGTGAGCCGGACAGATGGGCTGCTGTTGCTCCACCTCGTACATATAGTCGTAAATCTCAGCCGCATCAATGTCTGCCACATCAGCCAGACGACGACTCGATAGGGTTGCCGTTGCTGTTGCTGTTGCTGCCTGTGGCACGTTGTTGTGCAACTTTGGCAGCTTGGTCAAGTCAGCAGTTTCCTTGCTCAGCTGTGCGCGAGGCAACAACACCTCTTTCTTGACTGCAACTGCCACTGCAACGGCAGCTGGTGCCACATTGTGCCCTGTCAGCGCGTTGCTGTCCATGCGGCGCAGCTTGTTGCCACCCAGGCGCACATCTTGCTCCTCTTTGATGGTCATTTCAGCAGCCAATCCTCGATTCTGCTGGTCGCCGAGCGCGACGCGTTTTGTGGCTGCCTGGTTTGAAGGCACTGTCCGCTTCTTCACGTGCAACCGATTCAAGTTCTCCTTTTCATTCTCGTTGTTATTTGCTGCAGCCATTTTGCTAGTTTTGCTTTACTTTTACGATAGAAAAGAACCTTTCCAAATGTGATTTATTTTTCTTGAGTTGAGATTTTTGATTAATTAACTTGTTGACAGTTGGCACAAATATTGCTTTAAAATGTATTTGTCAAATCCTTTGTGTTTTTACCGTTTTTGGCGCTTGGGAGAGAGAGAGAGAGAGAGAGCGATGATCGTCGCCTGCGCTCTGCTCTCAATTCTGCGCTCTTTCTTTATTTTATTTCACTGGTACTTAAGCATAAAGAGCTGGGAAAATGCAGAGGCCAACTCACACACACACACACACACACATATATATATATATATATAAAGAGCGCACACGTCTCCATCAGCGACTTAATTATTAAATTAAATGCGCTAAATGGCAGCACACGCAAGTGGCAATAAAAGAAAAAAAAATAATGAAAAAAAAACCCAAAAACAACTAGCAAAAAGCTCGACATAAACGCACACGCACACACACATACACATATAAATGTGTATATTTATATATACGCAGCGCATACGCACGAAGCCGACGTCGACGTCGACGTTGTCGAGCGACGCCACATGCTTACAACCTTGTCCGTTATTCCCCCCTTCCGCACTTAATTCACTCGCCCACAACCCTTTATACAATAACAACAACAACAGACCCAATCGAATAAAATTGTCAACGCTCTCGCTCTCGCTCTAGCTGCTCTGACTCTGGCTCTGCCTCTGCGCTGCTCTCACTCTCTTTGTGTATTGGCGTGCTCGCTGTCTCGGTCTCTCTCTCTCTCTCTCTCTGTCTCTCTTTGCATTGGAGCTGTTCAATTTTGGTTGTTGTTGGCTGACTGGCTCTTCTTGCTTTTTATGGCTTTTATGGTCATAAAGAGGCTTTGGCCTGTCCGACAGCCGCCAGCTGTTGACGCTGTTGGCGCTACCGCTACCGCTTCACACTCTCGCACGCCAACAACAACAGCAACAACAACAACAACAGAAAGGCAAAAAAAAACAAACGTCAGTCTCAGTGGCCCAAGCTAAATGGCAACATATGCACATTCAGACACATGCACACATACATATACACATGCATACATACATATACATATCCATACACACTGGTAGGCACGGTCTGACGCAGGTATGCACACACACACACACATTCGTAGACACGAATGTATTTGTTTGCCAGAGGCCCGCAAACAAACTAAATGTAAAAAGCGCGCGCGAATACAGGTCGACGCTCGGCATAGGCGTCAGCGTCGCTGTTGACGTCGCTGTCGGCAACGTTAGCGTCAGCGTCAGCGTCAGCATTGCTTCTTGTTGCGGTCTCCTCTATGTTTATGATTTTCGGAAATTCCATTTCGTGTGCATTTTTCGTTTGTTATCGCTACAGTTGCTGTTTGCGGTGGTTGTTGTTGTTGTAGCTTGTTAACATATTTGGAATGTAATTAAATCAATTTGTCTTTGCTCCATTGAGCAAGTCTTGTATGTATGTGTATTTGTGTGTGTGTTTATGCTTGTAGCTTGGACTTAAGCCGTAACAAAAGTTAAGTTAATGTTAATGCCTTTGCCAATGTCTGGCAACGCTTGCCTGCCCATGTGCGTGATGAAACTGGTTTGGTTTGGCTTTTGATCCATTGGGCTACCCACATACATACCACACACATACATACATACATATTCACAAACACATACACAAACACACAAACGAACTTCACCTGTCATGACGTCACAAGTGCTTATCAATTGCGTCGCTAAATTGCCAATGATATGAATGTCAACACACACATACAAACTTATTTATATGTGCATGTGTGTGTGTAGAGAGATAGAAAGAGAGAGGGGGAGTATTTGCAAATCACAGACAGGGCTGTTTATCTCTGCGTGTGTTTGTGTGTGTATCATTCTCTTTCTTTTTTTTCTCTTTCTCTTTTTTTCATATCGAATGTTGCTGTTGCTGTCGTTTTAGTAAGTGAAGTAAGCAGAAACGATACGTTTCTATGCTATTTACGGCCACCCTCTGAGCCCCAATAAGTATGCTGTGCTAAAGACAATCAACTTTCGCTTATATGTACACACCTGGACAGTCAACTACAGCTGTTGCTTTCTGTTGGAAACAGAAAATACCTCAAATATTGTTAAAAAAGCAATACAATTTTGAAGATAGGTAAACATTAAAAGCTGGCATACCTATAAAATGTATTAAGAAACAAATATTAGAGTACTTAATTGCAATAATTGTTATATATGCTTTGTATATTATATTATATCATTATAATAGTAGTGGAATAATATTGAAATTTTCTCAGTTTGCCCCGATGAGAAACCAAAAAGTTGTTGAAATATTTTGTTCTCGATTTTATCACCATAAAACTGAGTCATATTTTGAAGAACGGAAAGAAACTTTACTGGGTGTTCCACTAGCTAGTTCTTCTAGTGCAATCTTCAGCCAGAGACAAATGAATATATTGTTTTAAATAAAATACAAGTTATTCTCTTCACACCTATTTTACTGTGCAGCTGTGTAGGTGTGCATATCTCTAAATATTCATTATTTTCACTTAAGTGTTTTCATTCATATTTTTTGTACTATTATTTATTTATTATTTAAATTGCTTAGTCGGAAAAAAAGCAGACAAAGAAGTGTGACGTAATTATCGCAAGTATTATTCCAGTCGATTGGCTGCAAGACAAGATTTCACCTGAGGAGAAATGTCAACCACAGATTTGCTCAATATGTTGTGCTGCACATGTTATATACATATGTATGTATGTACACACTTATAGATAAGGTCATGTAAGGTCTACGCAAGAATCGTCGCTGAAAATGTTAGAAGCACAATTCATTGTAGAATCCCCGCAGAGTATTGACGCACTTTGCGTGGCGTGTGTGTGTGCAGGATTTGAATATATATACACACATACAAACACACATGCGTACATATGCGCTGACAACAACAACAACTACGACTAGAGCCAACAGGTTTAAACTACGCAAACGGCAAACACACAAATTACAATAACAGAAGCGACCGCGAAGTCAGCGCAACAGTAACAGCAAATAGCAAACGGAGGCAGCGCCACTAAAAGCAATAACACAATAAATGGAAATGGAAATCATTTCGACATATGCACGCACACACACACACACACATACTTATGATGTAGATGTGTGCGTGATTCCGGAATGATACGAAATTGTCGCAAGTAAACTTGAGAATCAATTGGAGCAAGCAGCGCACAAAGTGGAATGAAATGAAATCGAATGAAACAAAATGGATGATTAGCAAGCAAAGTAAAATATGTACAAACACACACACACAGAGAAGAATGTAATTAAGAGTTAAGCAGAATAAGTAAGTATATGTAAGCACATGCATATGTACATAAATATGTATGTACTTATTCACAGCCGATGACATCTGTGCTTATTTAGATTACGAAATCAGTTTTATGCCGCGCACCGTATTTGTAGTGCAAAACGAAAGAGTTTTGTTGGCGCTGTTCTTTAACGATTAACGTTTAGCGCAAAACACATCAAAATCAAAACGTGCCAAAGCAATAATAAATATTAACATGGCTGCAGACTGCCCTGCTGCTGCAGTGGCAGCACTATCACCACCGCCAACAACAACAACAGCAGCAGCAACGGCAACGGCAATTATGCATGTGTATGTGTAGAGAGAGAGAGAGAGAGAGAGAGGGAGAGAGAGCAGTCAGTCTCAGTCTTGACAATGCGTCGCGATTATGCGATAAGTTGAGTGAGAGGTGAGCAGCAGCAGCATCAGCCGCAGCCGCAGTCGACAGCAAACCAGGCATAGGCATGAACAAAACAGACTTGCACACACACACATATATACAACCATACAGACAGACTGGCAGGCAGAGCAGACAGCTGAAGCATATGCACCAGCAGCAGTGCTGTGTTTTTTTTTTGGTTTTTGGTTTTTTTTTTGTGGGGGTCGAAGTGAGAGACACAAAAAATGGAAGAAGCAGCAAAGGTGGGCGTAGCAATGCAAGCAGCGTGCGGCTGGCGCTTAAAATGCAGCAAGCGATTATGCTAAATATTCTAAGAATTCGTCTAGTTTAACAACAAGCAAGAGTTAAAAAGAGAACAGAAGTGAAGAGTATTTAAGTGTATATTATTTGTATACAATATATATGTATATTTGTCATGTGATTTAAAAAAAAAAAAAATTGTACACAATCAATTAGTCCGATGATCACGTCGCGCTCTTTGAGTTTTGCTCTTAAGCCAGCTTTGCTTTGACTGATTATTGACTCATTGGCATAGCTTACATACATACAAACAAACATATAAATGAACAACAGTAACTGTAACTAGCGCGCCATGTTGGGCCCTGGGTGAAAATTAAAAACACAACAGTTGCAGTAGCAGCCAGTGGACAGCAGAGACGAGCAAGCGTCCCAGCAGAGGTGTTGTGAGCGGGGGGAATGTGGGATGAATCTTATGAGTGTGTATTTGTGTGTGTGTGTGTGTGTTTGGCAAGGCCGCAATTAATTACAAACTTAGCCAGCTGTCCGTGTCCCTCTGGTGCCTATTATGCTCTCTCTCTCTGTCTCCATATATAAGTGTGTGTCTGCTACTCTCTGATGGAACGTATCAATGTTGAAAGCATAAACACAAAGAGTGCCAAGCAAAGAGAACAACTGACACTGACACAACAGGCACACATACACAGTAAGCGACAGAAAGCAAGCAGAGAGAGGGAGATTAGCAAAAAAAAAAAAAAAACAGGGAGCATGAGAAGCATACTTTCGCCGGTCTGTTGGTCGCAATACCGTTACCGTTACCCTTTTGCCTGCTGCTTTGCAATAGTTTCTGTATATATTGCAAACATGGCCAAAATTTACATACACACACACACACATATATATATATATATATATATATTATACACTGATAAACACGCATACACTATTATGTAAATATGTTTGTATGTTTATATGAAATGTGGGCAAACATACAAAAAGCAACAACAGCAGCATTTTGTGAAGGGCACACAGTAAAAAGCACCGACAAAGGCAGCAGTGTTGTAAAATGGCAATAGCAGCAACAACAACGAAATCTTGCCTCTCGTCTGCGCCAATGTGTGTATCTGTATCTGTGTCTGTGTGATTGTGTATGTGTGTGCATTACATAAACTTTTAATATTTAGAGGCAATTCAACAATACTCCAAACGCAACTCATTTTTAATGCACACTATCAACAGAAACAACGAGAACAGGACAACACAAACACATATATATATATATATATATATATATGTATGTGCGCCACAGTCAAAAACCACTGACGCTGACGCATTTATCACTGCGCTGCTTTGGCCAACAACACAACAAGAAGATCAAATGAGCGAAGGAAGAAGCCATCGCAGCCACAGCAACAAATAGTTATAACAACAGCAGCAACAAGATTGTAGAACGAGAGGGAAACAAGAGGTTTGGGGAATCGCTCCATTGTCGGCGGCGAGCATTGGGAGTCATTGATTTTCGTTTATGAGCGCGACGACGACGCCGACGTTAACGTCGACGCGCTCTCACTTTTTATACGTTCATTCACACGGCGCACAGTGGGACTGTTTTGGTATGGAATGTTAATGATCCGACAGACAATTTGTGTTACATGGATATATATATATATATATATATGTGTGTGTGTGGGTAAGCATGTATTTGTTTGTATATATCTTCAACTATTTTATTGCTTCTCAGTTAGAGTGCACCTTGAGGGCAATCATTTTATTATCTATGGAATTTTAATGTAACAGTCGTCACTGGATTATGTTGTTTATTGTTAGCGTTTTTTGCAAGTCACATGTAATATATGTAACATCTGTTCACATATGCAAAAGCTGACCAGGCCCACTGTGTCTGCGTCGAATGTTGCTGCTGCTTTTGCAAATGCTAAGAGCGCATTGCGAGCAGCAAAGAGAGCGTGCGCTAAAAAAAAAAAGAAGAAAAAGAGCCAAATACACAGACACAAAGTGTTCAAGCGATGGTGGTGCGGTGAGCAAGGGACAAACGAAACTCAAATATGTTATTGATAATTAAATTGCTGTTGTTGTTGTTGCCATTGATGCGATACACATACATACACATACATATGCATTGGTATCAACTCAACTCCTACTTGTCCGTCCACCTTTGAGATTTGTGCTTTTGTTTGGCTTTAGCAGCGACTCTTTGCTGGGATTGTCTGAATGCAGACGTCGCGACAACGGCTGTTGCTGCATGTGACTGTGTGTGTGTGTACGCGTGTTTGTGAGTGCATCTGTGTTGGTTTTGTTTTTGGGTACTGCTTGGGCAGAGGGCAGTTTTCGTTTTCGTTTCAGTTGCTGTTGCTGTTGTTATTTGTGTTGCTGGAAATTTACGGCTGCGAATCGACAAAGTCGCGACGTATTTATGTGTGTATTATATGTATGTATGCATGTGTGAATATGTGTATGTAGTTGTCAAAGCCAAAACATGCAGCGCCGCCCATTCCGCGCCCGCTTAACGCGCGCCAAAGAACGAACGCAGCAACAACAACAATAACAGTAACATCATCATCATCAGAAGAAGAAGCAACAACAGCAGCAGCAAAATGAAACACCATCTTGAAATAAAGCGCGGTGATTTCTTTTAGCTCAGCCACCGCAGGTAGTCGTCGCCGTCGTCGCTGACGCTGGCAGCTCTTTGTGCGTCAGAGATATTTGTGTGTTGTGTGTGTGTGTTTGTATGCGTTTTATTTTATTTTATTTTTTTTGGGAAAGGAGGGGTGGGGTGGGAGTTTGAGGCTTTGCTTATCGTGCAGTAAATTGAAAGCAATAAATACTTAATTGTTAGGCCTGCTTAATTACGTAATTTTAATTTATCTTTAAGAACACACAAAGGGAACGGGAAAGGGAGATAGAAAGAGAGAGAGTGGGAGAGGGGAATAGCGCTGCTGTTTGGCAAATGGGGCCAGGGGCAGTTTCCGAAGGCCACAAAAGGTCAATGCAATCCAAAGGATACACACAAACATAGTGTGTGTGTGTGTTTGTGTGAGGGTGTGTGTGTGACATTGAACTGAATACGAATAAGTTGGCGGCATTTTGTGATGATTACTTTTGCAAATAAACAGTTATAATGTGCATACTCATATCAGTATGTGTGTGTGTGTAGGCTTGTATATGTATGTGCAGCAAGTAAAAATCTGATAATACGTAGATAATACGTACACACGCCTGCAAGGCCGAGGAAAATACATTAAAAAAAACAATCGCCATATTTTTTGTTCAATCCTCAGTTTGTCGTAATAATAAATATCGAAATGAGGTTAGTTCTCGCAAAAGCGTAGCAAAGGAAAATCTTCTAGGTTAAGTCAATAAGCATATAATTTAAATGTTGTTATTGTTGTTGCTGTTGTTTTTGCTTGTAGTATTTTGGAATTCACCCGAATATAATTTATGTTACGCATCCAGCAAATGGTTATGCTTCTTCTTGCCACTCTGGCTCGCTTGCTGCAACACTCGCAATTCACAGTTAAAGTGTGTGTAAACATTTGAGTCATGACGTTAAGCAAGAAATTTGTATTTTGCATTGTTTATCGCTAGATTCTCGTTCCCTCCTCCTCAATTCTTTTTTTTTTCTTTTGGCACGACAACAAATAATGAAATAATACAAGAAAATAAAAATAAAAATGAACGCAAGTCAAGAATTTTTCAGCGAATTAGAAGCCAGCGCAGTGGTAATTAATAACAAGAAAATAAGAACAACACCAACAACAGCAAGAGCAACTATAATAATCACAATGATGAACAAGCCGCTCTCTTTGGAACTTCATTGTCAGCCTGCCTCTGAAACAATAAGAGAGTGCCAAAAATGACCTTAAGTGCACACACACACACACACACACACACGCGCGCGAAACTGAGTAGCGAGCGACGAAGAGAGCCAAATTTATGTTGATCCCTAAGAGAATGCAGGGGGAGGTGGTGCGGCGATCTTTTGTATCTTTATAGGATCATCAGCTCAACGAAAAAAAGAAATGCATGCAAAATACATATTCGAGCACATTTTTTACGAGTTAAACTCAATAACAATTCCTGGTGCTGATGAGGCAGCGCCGCCGCCATTTCTCATGCGGCAACACAGTAGATGTGGCCACTAACGGCTTGTAGCGTTGTCGCTTAAGGCCAGTTATTTTTTACATAATAAAAACCAACCAGAAAACACAAAAAAAAAGAAAATAAATACAAAATACAACATGCTGCATACATACACAAACACACACACATACATACATATGTATGTGCTTCTACGTACACAAAAGAAAACTATAAAATTTATGCTCATTGGTCGCAGTGACGACTGACTGCGACCAAAGCGCGTGCCAAGCCGCCAGAGCAGCAGCGGCAATGAGACTCTCTCATTATTATTATTCTTTTTTTCTTGTTCTTTTTTTTTTGCGAAGTGTCCGTCGCCGTCCGCCCACCCTTTGCTCTGTTGTGGAGCTGACGGCGCGTGTGTTTGCGCTTTACTTCCGTTACAAATGGCACAGCAGACAAATATTAAAACAAGCTAAGAAAATCCCCACACACACACGCACACATTCATAGAGTGCCAAAAATCTTGCATATCAGCAGCACTCACACACAACACATGCATATGTATACATATATGGGGAGTAGAGCACGCACGTACGCCATCCAATGCTCTCTTTAGGCTTGCTCTTTGCATTCTCTTTGACTGGCGCTTCTACCACTCTGTGCTGTGCTCTGCTGTGCTCTGCTGCGCTCTGCTCAGCTTAGACGACGCTTCGCTGCTGCTGGTAGCTACTTCCGTTTGTACGTGCCGGGCAGAGACCGAACCGAAGTTAGTCGAACATCTGTGCGCGCTGCCGATGTTAACGTCGACGTCTTCGTAGCAGCCGCCGCAGTTGCTGTCAGGCAAACAAAACGGCCGTTTGCTGCTGATGCCAGGCAAAGCCCGTGCGCTTCATTCATTCAGTATTTCAGTTCACATCGAACGCGAGAACTGTGCGGACGTGCAAGCAGCGGCAGCGGCAAAGTTCGGTCTAGTAACACACAAGTAACGGCGCAACAACAAAAAACATTTAAAAAAAAACACCACGCGCTCCCCAACTTACACACGTTCCGCTCTCTTTCTGTGTCACTCACGCAAACTTCAACAGGCGCCTATAATTAATAGAACACTTTACAAATTCAAAACAAACAAACAATTAGCAAAAGACTTTTTGTGTTGTGCTTCGCCCGACCGCCCCCCGCTCAGCTAAGCCCTCCAACTTCACAACTTGCACTGCCCACCGCCCGACTGCGCCGCGCGTTCAACAAAATAATAATAAAAAAAAAAATCAAACTAAGAAAGGCTGCCGACTTTAATTGCAATTTGTCAATAGTAGTTAGTAGTAGTGTGCCTAAAACTGAACAATTATCTAGCCATATACAAAAAAAAGGAAAAAAACAATATATTTCTTTCTTTTTTTTTTGGTTTTTTTTTGTTGTGGCTTCTCTCACATGCGCCAAATTCAAAAGTCCTGGATTATTTTGAATTTCGAAGGCGAGGCGAGCGCAAATAAATAAATGAATGCAGGCAGACTTAACTAAACATAACGGGACAGTAAGCAGCAAGCCGTAAGCAAAGTGAAATCTCACGCAATCAAGCAGCGCAGCAGCAGCGCAGCCACAGCAGCAGCAGCAGCGAAACGTAAAGAAGAAGAGCAGCGTACGCACTCCAAACACCAAACGAGCGCGTGTCGCGACAAAAGCTGTCTGTCAGTCAGTCAGTCAGACACACATACACACACATATAACTAACTACACCATAATTCAAGTGTGGTGAGAACAAAAGATAAAAATAAAAGTTCAAATCAGCTCAGCAAACGACGTATGAACGATTTGTGGTTTACCTTGTGTTGTGTGCATTGGCAAGAAGAAGAAACAGCAGCAGCAGCAATTGCAGCTAAGCAAGCGGAAGAAGCAGAAGGAGACGAAGAAAAAGCAGCAGGAGTTGCTTAAAGTTATAAAAGAAGAGAGCAAGAGCGAGAAAGAGAGACTTGAAAGAGTCGGCGACAAAAGAAGAGGCTTTGCATGCCAATCAAACGCACACACAATTCTTGCTCTCACACACACAGGCACACACACACAGACAGCAACTGCAACGCACAATGACCTTGCCAACGAACACAAATGCAGGGAACAACAACAACAACAACGGCAAAAACAGCAACGGTGATGATGAGTCGGACATGTTTGGACCGCCCCGTGTCTCGCCGCCCATTGGGTATCATCATCATCGGTCGCGCGTGCCAATGATCTCGCCAAAGTTGCGTCAGCGGGAGGAACGCAAACGCATCCTGCAGCTGTGCGCCCACAAGCTGGAGCGCATCAAGGACTCGGAATCGAATTTGCGACGCAGCGTTTGCATCAATAACACCTATTGCCGTCTCACCGATGAGCTGCGACGCGAGAAGCAAATGCGTTACCTACAAAATTTGCCAAAGTAAGTACAAAATTATACAAATACAACAATCCAAAAACAAATACATATGCACATATACGTGTATGTGTCTTCTTACTCACACACACACACACACACACGCACGCACACGCACGCACACGCGTCTGTATGCGTGTATGATGTGTGAATGCGAATGTGCCAGTGTTGCCAACCTGTGAGTGCAGAAGGAAAGCAAGAAAAAACAGCTATGACTAGCACCACTGCTGGGTGGGGGAGTGCTGAGGGAACTGAAAGTTAAAAACCACGCAATATACATATGTGCTGTATGTGTGCATATGTTATATAAAGTTTACAGTTTCCATATCATTTGTATTGCCTCGATTGCATTGGCTGTTGAAAATCTATATACATGTATATATATATTTTTTTTTTTTCGATATTTCAATATGGCTTTAAAAGTCATGAAAACAAAAAAAAAAAAAAACATATAATGAAAAGCGCACTAATCCATCCAATTTATGCTCATGTGAAAAAAAAGCAAGCCAAAAAAAAAAAACGGCCAAATGAACAGCACTGTGGGGGAACCCACGCGATTCGCGATTCGCCCTTTGATAAATTATATGCGTATTTTTGTGTGTGGGTGTGCAACAACCTTTGCGGGCGGCAACAAAAACAAAACTGATTCCGATTATTCAGAATAGTTCAAGTGCGTTCAATTTAACGATAGCTTCAAAATAACCAAAGACAAAATAATACGTGCAAAGCTTAAGCGTGCCTAGATATATATATGTATATATATGCGTATGTGTATTTGCGAGATTGCGTTTTTTTGCACTGTAACTTGACGCGCATAAGGATATTTCCGTCTGTGCTTCTGGTCGGGATGTTCAGGGAAGGGGGATGTGGTTAGGCAACCGCAGCTTGTCAGCTTGTCGCTTCCTGCAGACAGACAGACGGGCAGACGTTGACTGTATTGCAGCAACAAGAACAGTAACAGCAGATAGGTACAGTAAACACTTGCTAAAATGTACAAATATATATATATATATATATATATATACATATATGTATATATATACAATAATATACACATATAATATGGTGTGTTGGTGAGTGGGGTAAGTGTGTTTGGGGGGAGGGGGTGTTGTCGACTAATTGCACCTCAATTAGTTCGTTCATTATAGTGAATGCTCACCGTAGTATTTCTTTCGGTTGCATTCAGGCCAATCGCAAAGCAAAAGTCAAACAAAACAAAACGAAGCAAAGCAAAGATACTCAAGAGACATTAAACAACAGCAACAACAACAGCAGGCAGAGCAGAGCAGCGCAGTCCGCAACACAGAAACAGAAACGACACAAACTACAACAAAACGAGGAGGCAGCAAACTAGAGAAGAAAAAAACACACACACATACATGCATAGACACACACAGAGGCAGGCACAGAAATGCCAGCTATAACAGCAGGCGAGCCAACGAAAATTGTTTGTCCGTCGCTAAAGAAGGGCGTGTATGAAGATGGGAGACACCAACAACAACAACTAGAAAAAGTAATAGGCACTTGCCAACACACACACACACACATACATATTTATATGCATAGAAAATTCGATAACAGTTGGCGCACAAGTCGATCACAATTATCGCATCATCGCCCGATATTCAATAGTAATCAAGTTATTTGCCGTCAAACGACCAAACAAATTTCAAAATAAAAGACAGGAACAAAAAAACAAAACACAAACAAAAAACGAAAAGCGAAAAAAAAAATTGCTTAAAAATCAAGCAGCAGCAGCAACAACAACAATAGCAACAAGAGTGGGGAACAACCTTCGCAGATAGCGCGATTACAGCCAGCAACAAAAGCAAAAAATAAAAACCAAAAGAAATCAAAGCAAAGCTGTAGAAAAAAGCACACACACACACACAAGTAGACTTATGCATGTGTTTGTGTGTGTGTGCTAAAAAGCGTTGCGCTCGTTGAAATAATCACGTTCCACTTGCAACAAAAAGCAACCATAACAGCAGCAGCAGCAGCAACAACATAAAAGAGCGATGATAGCAAGCGACGCTGTTGTTGTTGGTGTTGTTGTGTGCACCTCTAGAGTCTCCATACACGACGACACATGTACACAATGGCACCAGCACACACACACACACGCACGCATACATATACATATATGTATGCATAAAATACCACAAGCACAGCACATGCCAACAACAACAACACACAAAACGCAACTAAAACCTTCAGACTTTTGCAAACAGCACACAGAGACACTACATGTTCATTTCTGTGTGTGTGTGTATAATTATTTATAGCCGTGCAAAGTCGAAAGAGTTATAAAATTTTAACTCCAAATATCAACTGTGTCCAAATTTAACGAAAGAACAAAAACAAAGAAAAAGAAAATGTAGTTAATCTGATCTTGAAAAAAAATACGCATATATTTTTTGCGTATGTGCGCGTGCAAATCGAAATTGCGCATATATTGGTGATCTATTAGCAGCTGTTGTTATGTTTTCAAATGCAATTTTAACGCTCTTTTCTGCGCTCTCTTCTCTCTCTCTCACTCTCTTTCTGGCAAGCCAAATGCTTTGACTGCGAGTGCTCTCTCTTTGTATGTGTGTGCGTGTGTTTTGCGAACAGGCCTGCGGCAACAGACGGCATGCCCGATATACATGCATGCACATATGAATGTGTGTATACTGTGATAATTTGTATTGTTTAGTTGTGTGTGCTTTTTAATATGCGTATCGATGAGTGTTAATCGGTGACTATTAATCGTTATCGGTGACCTGACGGGCTCTTCCGACAATATGCACTACTGATATGCATTTTTAGCTGTCTCCAATGAACAAATGTTAATTGTTCAATGGAATTGCTGATGATAATGAAAAACATTTAGCTAGCTGGCATTATTTTTGAAAATAAATGAATCACTAGTTACGGCTTTGTACATATGTATGTAGGTGTATTTAAGATGTGGAGACGGAGAGTGGGGGTATTTTTTTTTGTTTTTAATTTTTTCTTCATCTTTGTCCGTATGCCGCTGCTGGCGTTTGCCGTTAAATAGTTTGGCCCACTGTGCACTGTACGCCACAGCCCAGAATTTCTAATGCTCTTGTTGATGTTGCTGTTGTTCAGTTTAATTTTTTGTAGTTCTTTGTTTTTGTGCTTGTGCTGCTTTTGCAGCAATCTATTTAATTGTATTTTGTTTTGCTGACTTTGCCATTTGCTTTACCGTTAATATTGTTACGTTGTACTTGATTTTGACGTACGCATGTCAGCCCCACTCCCCACCTCCCCCGTCTTCTTTGTTTGAACTGTCATCTATCATCATCTAACTCGATAGACGATGATCAGACGTCGTTTGGCTTTCTTTTTGCTGCTGCTGATGCTAATGCTACTGTTGTGCTTCCTTTGTTTCACTTGTCTCAGCGTGTGCGCCTGCTACTGCCTTCAAGGAGAGAAAACAAATAGAAATGCCGTTACTACACTCACACACACTTGAAGCTCTTTTTTTTATTTTTGTTTTTTGTGTTTTGCGCGCAGCCAAAAACTTAATTCATCGCAATCGCAGTTTTTGCTTTTAGCTTTTGATTCGCTTCTTCTTGTCAGAGAGTTGGTTGCTTCTGTCGCTGTTGACGTCGGCGCTGACGCTGCTGCTACTGCTGCTGCTTCTTCTGTCTGTGTTGCCGTTTCGTGTGCTGTGTTTCCGTTTTTGCTTCGTTTTGCTTAGTTTGACATGTTTTCACCAGCGAGCGAGACGCTTGCATACATAAATACATAAGTATGTATGTATGTGCATCGAGTTACATATGTATGCATGTTAAAGCATGTGTGTGTATGTGAGTGTGTGTGTATGCATGTGCTTATTACTTTAAAGTTGTCATGCAGCAATCGATAATTTAATTAAAAGAAAAGGAAAAAAGTAGAAAATCAAGCGCCTAATGCTGCATACGGGTGAAATTCATAATAGAAAATGACAATATGTACACAAGTACGTATGTATATATATATATGTGTGTGTGTATGTCTATGTATGTGAATAAATGTTATCGCAATGCATTTGGTATTTACATACATACATATATTGTTTTCATTAAAATTGCATTTAACAAAATACAAAAAAAAAATCAACGCTTATTCAATTGTTTACCGCATCTTTGCGCTAAGCACTCTCTTCTCGCCGTCCGCCCTCCTTAACCTACTCAAACACACACACACACGTACGTAGAACCAAAGAGAGACGTTCGCTCACTTTCTTGTTGTAGTTGTTGGTTTTTTTTTTTTGTTTTTTTATTTTGTTCGCTTGCTTTTGCTCTTTGTGCACACATTTTGTAACCCACCGCCCCATTTTGCGGCATCGTAATAATTCGCGACTGCGGCGACGTTTTTATAGTTTTCTGTTATCTTGTCTTTGTTGCTGTTGTTGAGCATCTCATCTATTTGGTAACGATTGCAGCACTAGCAGCGATTGCCTACTTTACAAATACGCCCACACACACATACATACCTATATGTATATGTATATGTATATATATATATGTATATGTATATGTATATATATATATAGAGGCGGAACTTGGGGCGTGCGCCATTTGCATTTCGAGTGTTGTCTGGGCGCGCATTTAAAATATGTAGAACAATTAGATTATACAATTACAATACAGCAGCGCTTGTTGTCGTTGTTGCTGTTTCTTCACTTGATCGATGCATTTTTTTGTTGCCTACAATATATATATGTATGTGTGTATTTACATAGAAGCGATAACAGTTAAATTTTAAGTGATTTTTTCAGCTAAATTCGCTTTAAACAAATTGAAATATGTGAAAGAGATTGATTTGTGCACAGCTAGTTTTTATACACAGAGATTTGTCGAGAATATCGAATTGGCAATTTAGGTAGATAAATAG
Source organism: Drosophila basisetae (assembly GCA_035041595.1). Taxonomy (NCBI): domain Eukaryota; kingdom Metazoa; phylum Arthropoda; class Insecta; order Diptera; family Drosophilidae; genus Drosophila; species Drosophila basisetae. The sequence continues at coordinate 9,067,331 of JAWNLB010000174.1, read as the reverse complement.
GTAGAAGAAGGAAAGAACGATAGATGCTGAAGTAGATAAACACGTATTATTATTCAATTTTTTTCGATTTTGTCTTGTATGTGTAAAATGCTCGCTTAAATTCTTGCTGCCATTTGTAATTGCTTATCAGTCAGTGTCAGGCATAAACAACACTAAATAGCTGATAAGCAAAAATAAAAGAAAGGAATGAACAAGTGAGAGAAAGATATGGGGGGGAGTGAGTGAGGTAGTTGTAGACTACGTGAACTAGTGCACACTATTCGCAAAGCTAACGGGGCATTTGCAGCACCAGCAGCGATATGTCTGTGTGTGCTCTTTAAAGTCGCTTTCAAATTCAATTTGCATGGCCAGCATATTACACGAAGCGAAACGAAGCAAAAAGAGAGAAGAGAGAGGGAGGGTTGCTAGTGGGGTTGTGTTTAGCTTGAATCGGCTTTGCCTCCCCCCCCCCCCCCACGGGCTTAGCAAATGAAGTTGTCTCTGACATACGCCTCCTGCGGCGGCTCCAAAACGACCCCAAACAGCGCACCAACAATAACAACAACAACAACGACAAATGCGCCTCACCGTCCTACATATTCGCGACTTTCCGCTGTTGCTTTTGCTGCTGCTTCTGCTTATACTTTGACGTAGCGGTTTTCCCTTTTTTTTGCCCCCCTTTGCTTGCACTTGTTCGATTGTGTGACATTTTCCTTAACTTGTGCTGTTTTTTTAAAATATTTTTTTTCTATCCTCTTTCATTTTTGCAGTCTTCGGGTTCTATATGTGTATGCGTGTGTATTATAGATGTTTGTAAGAAGGATAGCATCAAGTTTCGTGTGCGATAATCTGTCAATAGCTGGAACCAATATGTCAGAGGCAGGTGAAACGCTTAATATGCTCCAATTCTCATACATGAATTGAGTGCTTTTGGAGTTTCCCTATTAAATACACACACAATATATATATATATACATACACACATACAGCGACATATTTCACCACCATCATCACGGCCACGGACTATCGAAAACGTGCGCAAAACGAAAACACAGATAAGACAAAAGAGAGCTAGCTGCTAGCTACTTTTAGAGTGGACAATACCGTTTGCTTATCGGTCGCATGCCATGCAAAGGCAAACGCAAATGCACGCAAGCAAGCACGCACGCACGCACTCACACACACTCACACACACTCACACACACTACACACACACACACACACACACACACACACACACACACACACACACACACACACACACACACACACACAAACACACAAACACACAAACACACACACACATGCACACACACGCGCACACACGCGCACGCACGCATACAAGTGACGACTCTCGCGAGCTCTCTCGCTCTTAGTCCGACTCCCTCGCACGCATGCAGTGTGTGGTCGCCTCGGCCGCTGCCTCTGCTCAATGTCAGCGCGCGACGTTTCAAACATTGACAAACGTTTTTATTGCCATTAATTGCTGATGCTGCTGCTGCTGATGCTGTTGTCAAAGAAGAGCTGAAAGAGCATTCGAGTGTTTTGGGCGCGCTTTGATGTCGTCATGTGTTTGTCAAAGTGGTGAAAATCAAAGCTTTGCGTCTTTTACATTTGGTGATCGGCAGAGTAGAGCAAGCAAATCCCTCGTAGCAGTTGTCGCTGATATGTGATAATTAATTCTAATGCTTGCTGCTTGTTGTGAGTTGAGCTTTCAAGCTTCTTCTTCATGGCATATTATGTGTTTTTTTTTTTACATAATGTGCATGTAGTATGATGGAAAAAGCACTTGAGCATGGCACAGGCACACAGTCACACAGACAGACAGAGAGCAAACAATTTGCCGCTGGCAACTTTTATTTTTGGGGTCACTTGTGCAATGACTGGTGCTGCATTTGCTACGCTTTGGCTCTGACTGCGCTGCTGCCCTCGCTGCTGCTGCTTCTGCTGCTGCTTCTGCTGCTGCTGCCTTCCCTGTTGGCAACTTCAATTTAGTTATTTCGTTTTTTTCATTACTTTTTTTGTTTTTGGTCTGGTCAGTGCTGCTGCTATTTTGCTGCTTACCTTTTTGCCTCTGCTTTTGCTGTCGTTGCTCCCATTTCTGTCCATCATAATTCAAGTTAACGGCAAGTTAACACACTCAACGGGCAATAATAGCTACAACTAAACTAACACACTTTTTTTTTTTTCGTTATTTGTGCTTTGCTCTGTTTTGTTTTTGCTCTCTTTGTGCACGTCGCTTGGACTTTGTTGTTGCTGTTGCTGTTGTTGTACGCTTTCTGGTTTTTGATTTTTTCTTTTTTCAGTAAATCTCTCTGGAGCGCGCGATTTATTGCTGCTTCTTCTTCGCTGTTTCGTTTTGATTTTTGTTGTTGTACAGATTCCTACGTACTTTCGCTTTTTATTTTTCTCATCCCTCCTCTGCCGCCCAGCGTGCACCTTGCCCATGCCATTCTTGTCAGCGATGTATGTGTGTGTGTGTGTGTGTGTGCGCTTCTGTTTGTGTGTTTGTTGCTCTTTTCTGCTTTAATAGTTAACATTGACATGCTCAGTTGCGCGTTTTAATGCGTTGCCGTCGCTGTTTTCGTCTGTCCGCCTGTCTGTCGTTCGTTGTTCGTCTGCTGTCTACTGTCGTTCGTCTTTGACTGCGTCCCACTCTTTTGATGGCAGTGTCTTCTTCTTTAACATACCTTTGCTGACTTAATTCGCATTTTGTTGTTGCTGTTGTTGCTTCTTCAAATGCTTTGGCATATTGGCTGAACACAAAAGACACTCTGTACTCGGCGGAAGGTGGAGTGGATGGGGTTGGGTGGACTGTGTTAGGGGAGGGGGTGGTGGAGGGGGAGTTGGGTTGCGCTTTTATTGAAAGAGAAATTAGCTGAAATTTACTACGCTGCTGCCGCCAGCCGTCAGCCGCCGCCAAGCAGCAAGCTGCGCACAGTTGGCCCAGTTAATTAAAGTGCGACCCGCGAACAACAAACGAGCAGCGTACTTGCCTTCTAAATCAGCCTGACATCGTTACATCTGCATACTCACACACACATACACACACACATACACACACACATACACACACACATACACACACACATACACATTTATCGGATTTATCGGATTTATTATATGTAAATATTTATGATTATTTGATTGCTAACTATTTGAAGTGGTTGACAATATCAGTCAGCGATAACATATCAAAATATGCTTAAAAATTGTTATCGATATCTTATCGAAATATAGAATGGTGCCGCTGACAAATTGGGCATTCATTTCGTGTGTGCGGCAAATGAACAACAGTTATTCTTGTTATCGAAAACAAAGATATCGATATGAAAATGCCAGCCAAAACAACTGGTTCACATCCTTGTTTGTTATAGCAATGATAATTGTGTATTACATTTTAAACGGCATGTTATCGATAACATCAATTTATCGTTAAATTGTTATTTATATTTTATTTATCGTTACACAAGTTTTTCTCGTGTTTACCTTTTATGCCGCTTTGTCGAAGGCCTTTTCACAACAACAACAAAAGAAAAAAGAAGAAGAAAACAACTAACTTTCCCTACCACTTTCTCTCTCTTTCTCGGTACGCCTCTCTCGGTTTGTTTGTGGTGCGTGGCACAGAACCGAAAACAGCAGCGCAGAATTGGCGCGTGAGAACCTCTTCCAGACCAATATGGACGATGCCAAGCCAATGAACAACAACAGCAACAGCAACAACAGCAGCAACAACAACAACAACGGCTCACGCACCATTTGTTCCATTGAGAATCATCAGTTGCCGCGTGTCAGCAACAACAACAACAACAACAATATTAACAACAACAACTCTTCAGCGGTATCCTCGTTAATAGCTGCACGCAAGCGCCATCTATCGAATAGCAATCTGGTCAACGATCTGGAGATACTCGATCGTGAGCTGAGCGCAATAAATGCCCCGATGCCACTGATCGATCCCGAGATAACGCAGGGTGCCGAGCAACTGGAGAAGGCAGCGCTGTCCGCGTCACGAAAACGGATGCGCACCAACAACTGCAACAGCAACAGCATCTGCAACAGCATCGGCAGCATCAACAGCAGCAGCAGCAGCAGCGAAGATGAGAGCGATCGTTTGGTGAGAGAGGCACTCTCACAGTTCTATATTCCGCCGCAGCGTCTCATTTCGGCGATTGAGGATTGTCCGTTGGATGTTGTTGTGATCGGTGCGGGCGCCGGCAACATTACTGGCGATTTGATGGGCTGCAGCAGCAGCAGCAGCAACAGCAGCGGCAGCGGCGTCGGCAACAGCAATAAGCGTGTCAAGTTGAACGCTTGCACGGATCATTTGGTGGATCATTTGGTTGACTTTGATATGAATCAGAATCAGAAGGACTTCGAGGTCATCATGGATGCACTGCGTCTGGGCACGCCCAGTCCGTCCAGTCCAAATCCAAGCGATTCATGCGGCCAGGCAGCGATGCTCAGCGAATCGGCGAGCGTTTTCCACAATCTCGTTGTCACATCTCTGGAGACATGAAGGTATCAGTAAGCGGCGTCGGCGAACATTGGATAACTGGTGGATGATTGGCCGATTGGCGGCGGATTGGCGGATTGGAAGAGCGAGCAGGCACAGACAGGCAGGCAGGCAGGCAGGCACAGGTGTCTCCATCACTCAATCCAGCACCGCCCCCCACGCAAGCAATCACCACCCCTCAAAACAAAACAGGGACACAAACAAAACAAAAACAAGCAAAAAAAAAGGAAACAAGAAAAGAAAAATCACAAATTGGCCTAAAAGCAACAAGCAACAAACAAACAACAAAAACATTTACAATTACACAAGACAAAGAGCAAAGAGTTTTTTTTTTTAGGACTTAAACTTAGCGCTAATTTTATGCATAAGACTTTAAATCGTAAGCTTTACACTTAAGCGACCAAGGCAAGGCTTTGGACTCGTGGCCCAGACCAATCGAAAGGGGTGGCGACGGGGGCTGGGCTGGGCTGGGGTGGGTGTGTGTGTGTGTGTGTGTGTGTGTGTGTTGGAAAGGGATAGGATGGGGGATATGGGATATGTTTGGTTACAGTATTACATCAATAATATAATCAACTGTGTAACTGACCCATACACACACAACACACACACACAAAATATGTCTCGCATTTTGTACAAAAGTTTTCTTTTAGAACAGTTTGTTTTTTTTTTAGATGATTAAGGATTGAAGCAAAGAAAGAAATACCCAACAAACACACACAGACCAACACACACACACACACACACACATAACAAAAATCAAAGAATTTGTAGTCAAAACGAAAAATGCAAAACATAAATATGAAATCAAATCAAGAAGCAGAGTGATAACAACGCATACATCAAAGTAAATAGACAGAGAGAGAGAGAGAGAGAGAGAGAGACAGAGACAGAAACAGAAACAGACAGACGGACAGCTAAAGAGAAAGTTAAAGCAAAGGAAAGAGTCGTAACAAAGAGAAGAGCGCAATTCAAAGAGCCCCGTTGGGTAAGGCGACAATTTACTGTTTTTTTTTAAGCTTTTAAAAACAAAATCGAAATGAAAACAGGAACAACTGCAAACACTAAAGAGAAGCAGTCAGCATTCAGCATCGAGTTGCGATCGTCACGCTTAGCTCAAGTGAACTCAACTTAGTTTAATTCAGCTCAACTCAAATCAAATCAACTCAACTTAAATTAACTAAACTTAACTTAAATTCCACATACATGTTTTGCTCCACATGCATTCCACACTTTAAGTAAATGCCGTTATTTTCAAATTGTCGCTTTACCCAGCCAATGAATTTCATTTTAATTAAATTTAATTTGTTTTTTCTTGTTTTGTATTTTTTAAACATTTTTTTTAAATCATTGATATTGATTGTTGATAATAATTAAACGAAATTCAATTACGTTTATGCAAAGTAAAAGTTTGAATGCATTGCAAAAGAATTATATATATATATATAATTCTCGCATGGATCATTCTTTGATCCCGATCAAGATCGTTTTATCATCATCCACACACTCTTTGCCATGTCATTGTTAACATTGTTAATTATCCATATTAATGTGGCCCAGAGGCCAGTCTAAAAGTTTGTTAGCAGCTCAGGCTCATTTCCATCATCCCCCAGTCAGCCAGACATGGTTTTCTCGTCTGTTGTTTACGTTGTGGGTTGCCCAAAAAGTTAACGTTAAGATTTTCCACGATTGAAAGTTGTAGTTGTTGTCTCCACCCCTCTCCACCCCTCACCACCCTGAAAAAGTGGGCTTTAAATTTGCTAAATCGGTACTTCTTGAACGTCACAGCTCGATGACGAAAAGACAACTGTTAATTGTTAAAGAAAAACACACACGCGAAATGCTTAATTAATTAACTAAATTGGTGAATGACTAATGACCAATGACTACCGGCAACGAAAACTTTTTCAGATACATTTCTTATTTTTATTTAGTTTATTTTTTACTGCAATTTCTTTTAATTAATTTCTGTTACTTTAAAAAAGGAAAAACAAAAAAAAAGAAGAAAAAGAAAACGGAAAAAAACAAATGCAAAAACAAAAAGATCTTGTTCTCCTAGTCACAAGCCAAACGAAAGAGAACGGTAAAACGGTAAAATAAGTATTGGCAATTTTTGGGCCTTAGCTGGTAGTTTTCTACACCCCCCCACTCCCACCTCTCTGCCATGTTCAAGTCACAGCATTCAGCAGAGCGCAATATAAAATAGCTTATAGACTATATACCATATACCAAATCAAAATCAAAATCAGAATCGGACAAAAATTCAACTGGAAACCATCGACTGCCAATGATGATTTGTAGTAAATTTCACCATTTCACGTAATTCAACTGTGATCGTGGGTCACACTTGCAATGCAATGCTATGTGAAACGGCCACACTGTTTTCTTGTTCTCTTTTCTTGTTTTCTTTTTATTGCGTTCTTGATTGTGCATGCTGCATGGCTATGGCTGGGTTTGGTTGTTGGGGGAGGGGGAAGGGGGCGTGGTCCTTAACTTGAATAACGGTTTCATTTTGCTTTTTAAAGAGAAGAAGAAGAAGAAGAAACAAGTCTTTCGCTAATTTACGAAACCTTTAAACACAGACACACAGACACAACAACAACAACAACAGCAACAAGAACAAAGAACAAGTAAGAAACTGTGCACAACAACAACAAATTGTAAACAACAAAATGTGAACAACAAATGAATTATTAAATAGCAATTTAAATATACAAAAAGTGCAATTAGAATTTTTTAAAATATTGACGCAACAAAGCAACAAAACCAACAAAAGTGCATTCAAACAAAAAACAAAAACAAAAAAAAAAAGAAAAGATAAAAAAACAAGTATTTAACGATTAAACAGTAATTGGGCAAACAACAAACAGTTTAAGGCAAACAAAAACAAAAAAACAAAAAAAAAACAAAAGAAAATCAATTAAAATGAAAAAAATAAATATAACATTTTTTTCTTCGAAAAAAAAGGCTGTGATACAAATTTAAGGTTTTGCTAAGATATAAATACAAAAAACAAAAAAAAAAGAATAAAACATGAAAAACATATGATCTACATATATAGAAACATAATGTGTGTATTGTGCATATATACATATACACATATACAGATACAAATACATATACATATACAAAACACATATGTATGTTACGTACGAAAAGCATTTAGTATTAGTGTTGCGATTAAGAGAGTTGCAATCGGTTAAGCGTGAGCGCAGCTTAAGAGAGCTTTTTGCTGGCGCGCTCCCTCTCCCGCTCTCGCTCTCGCTCTCACTCAGTCCGTTGCATTGCAACTTTCGCTCGTAGCTTTCATTGATTTTATTTCGCATTTCTCTCTAAATCGTAAGCTTTTGTTTGTTTCTTTTTATTCGTCGTAGTATTTTGCCTCGTTTTGTTTTCGTTTTCGTTTTCAGTTGCAGCGCCAAAAAAAAATATATATATATTTAAAAAAAACAAAAAAAAAACAAAAAAACAACAAAAAAAAACAAACAAAATATTCATATTAAACAAGAAGATGATGAAGAAGATGAACAAGAATTGTTACAATTACCAACTAAATCATAATATGTAATTAATTAATGTATTGTTTTTAAACATTAAACACTTTGGCGGCGCATCGTTCCAAAGAATGTGGCGACAACTCGAGCAGCCCATTTTCTAGGCCTAGTTATATACATTAAATACAAATACAAACATATATATGTATATATATATATATATATATATATATATACATATATATCGTATATTAAATACATACCTTGTACGCATAATGAATATTATTATTTTGTAGTATTGTCTTAATTGCCAAAAAAAAATACAAAAAAAAGAATATGAAAAACAAATATATGAATCGAAAGAAAGAAAGAAAAAAAAAACATGAATGGCAAAAAACCAAGCGCATAGCCTAAGTTGACCTTATCTTTTTAGCATCTGGCGGGATTACGCATTATTTGTTTATACCTTTAGGCATAAGTTTCTCTTTTAATATATAGATCCCATCTCCTTTTCTTTCTGATAATAATATGTATTATTTTTTTTGTTTGTGTTTAACTAGACAAATTGTAGAATTATATAAGTCATATGCGAATGACAATTATTTCCATTTTAGTTAATATTTCATACGCCTCGAGCAATTCTACTACAAAAATAAATTATAAACAAATATAAAATTGAATTCTTTTTATTTTGCCTTTCTTTTATTTTTAGATTTTGCACAATTCGAATTTTGATTTGCCTTTATCAGTTTTTTGGTGAACAAATGCAACTTAAACGCAAAAAGAAAAACAACTTAATCAAAAACAAATCTTTGTTTTAAGTACAAAACAAACAAAGTCTAAAAAACGTATTCAGAATCAAATATTGATGTTTTGCCCAGGTGGCAATCGAAAATCAAAATACTAAACGGAAACACAATCAAAACTGAGATTTTGTCAACCGAAATCGATTCAGAAACGTTGTTTTGTTCAACTCAAAAATACTCGATTTCAGTCGAATCCACTTAACTCAAATATGTTTATATCTCTGCAATTAGTTTTGGATTTTATTTTTATTTTTTTCTTTTGGGACTATGGACAAATTTGAAGCTTGGTTCCAACTAGAAATGCATGCGTAAGCAGCTCTGTTAACCTTCTGTTTTTTGTTTTGTTTTGTTTTTTTTTTTGGTTTTTTGTTTTTGTGTTTCTTGGGCTGTACGAGATACTACCATGAGATCATCCGCCTGGTTAAGATACGACAAAAATATTATTATTTTGCTTTGGGTCGATTTGCTTAGTTGAACTTTGCGCGTAGACCGACCCGACTCAGGGTTATGTTGCTTTTTGGGGGTCAAATGTGAAATGAATGGAAAAAAACAACAACAAAAATACAACAAACAGCAACCTTAGAGAGGCGATAGAGACAAGAAGAGAGACAAGAGAGAGAGAGAGAGAGAGAGAGAGAGAGAGAGAGGGCAGAGGCAGAGAGCGAGCGAGAGAAACAATGCAATTTGACTGTGTCGTTGAGTGACTGCATTTCGCTATTTTGAATGCCAAATTTCCAAAAACTCGAGATTTGCTGAGCAAGTCGTGTGCAGAAAACAGAGAGAGAGAAAGAGAGAGAGAGAGACAGAGAGAGGGAAGCGCGGCAAAATAAGCACGAGGATTGGGGCGGGGGGTTGGGGGCGTGTATGTTTTTATTCGTGGCCAATGCCGCTGCCGTTCAACGACTCGATGAGCTTGAACCTTATTCGACACAAAATAAAACAACTATCAAAAAAAAAAAAAAAAAATATATATATATATATATATATATAAAATGAAAGAAAAACCCAAAAAGCAGCAATACAAAGACAACAAAAATTGATTTAAACAAAATGTAGCGCTTTGGTTTTGTATACCCCGCAGCAGTCAGCAGCAAATTGAGTAAATATATATATAATATATATATTTATATATATATTTAATTTGTATTATTGCAAAACTAGATAGTTCCTGTCTATCCTGTGTACAAGGTATATGGGAAACACTTGATACTCGTTGCTTTTTCGCTTTCCAACAAAATCTTAATTAAATCTCAGACATTTGATATTTCTCTGTATTTCTGTATATTTCTGTATCTATGCCTGTATTTATTTTAGCAATTTTTAAGCAGATGCAGGGTATCTGCTAGTCACTGAACCGTAACTGCTTCTTGCCTGGTAACTGGGCATGAAGAATCGAAAGAATGTCTACCAAATATGAACACAATCCAACTGTTTATTGGCTTCCAAATAAGTTTCTTCCTTTTTGTAGAGTGCAAACGTTCAGTTTTGTTATTTATTTCAATTTTGTTGTATTTATGATTTTCTTTCAAGACACCCACACACACACACACACACACACACACACACTAAATAATACCTCTTGATCTATGGACCACTTTAATGGGATGCTCTCTGCGGAGATTTACTTGAGTTCTATTAAGTAAACTGATAAATTATCTATGAATGAACAACCAACAAACAACAAAAACAAAAACAAAAACAAAAAGAAAAACACATTATTATTGATAACGATAACATTACTCGATCGATACGTGTTCGTCTGCTGTAGAGAGAAACATATTTTGCGTTTTCTGTTCAACCATGATTGATAAGTACTTACGATGATTTAATTACACGCTTCGATTTATGGAGATATATACACGTAGTTGTTAGATAACAAAGATTATACATAGCTATGAAAGTAAGGATACATAAGTGCTTTTTAATGGAATATATAGACCGCAAAGAGAATATTGAACAAATTAATATATAGTAATAAATATTTCTAAAATAGAAGAAAATATAAAATCAAGAAATAAAACCAAAAAACAAAAAACAAAAAAAACACCCAAAAGAAGAACAAAGACAAACATAAATATTATATATGTATGTATATATATATATATATATATATACATAAACATATGTCTATATATATTCCAGATAATATATATGTATATATCATATAAATATATATATATGTATATAAAATATATACAACATACAAAACTTATATACACCATACATACATACATATATATATACATGTATATATATATATATATATATATATATATATAACTGTACGTATTTATTATGAGTTGCTTTTAGTGTGATAATTCTTAGTAAAACGACATAAGAAAATTTGCAAAAATAAAATTGAGCAAAAAGAGCGAATATGATCTATATTTATTTCAGTTTCGGTCTGCAGCACTTGTTTTATCAGCAGAACTCGAACTGTTTGTTATCGCGAGCAAACACGATTCTTAATGTTATCGGCGATGACAAATACATATCGAGTAACTTCTGAAACGTCGATGACTGCGCTGCATTCAATTCTGAACCACTTTCATCCAGTTGATTGCATCTATTGCTATTTCCGACAACTGCAAATGGGAAGTAAATTCACTTCAGAGGAATATTCACAATATCCATATTATAACAAATGTATTTCGCTATTTTCTTGTGAAATATTTCATTGCAAATAAGTGTAGCATATAAAAATGAACATTGAAACCAACTTGAAAGGCAATCTGGCACATCCTGTTACCATAAAAGGTGCTGAGGTGAGCTATTGGGTTACACAATGATCTGGCATTGTTTTGTCAAGCTTTTGTTTTATACGAGATGTGTTCAAAAAGTATCGCGAATTTTGTGTTTTTTCAGATATTATTTATTTATTCATGAATATCTATTTTGTCCCCTTCAAAGTAATCCCCATGAGATATTATACACTTGTGCCAACGGTTTTTCCAATCTTCGAAGCACTTCAAAAAATCATTTTTTTTTATCTTGTTCAGCTCCTCCTTCGATCCCGTCTTTATCTCGTCAAGCGTAGCGTAACGTCGTCCTTTCATGGGCCTCTTCAGTTTAGGGAACAAGAAAAAGTCACAGGTGAATAGGTAAAAATCGAAGACGATCCAAAACACGCGCAAGCAAAGCAGCTGTCAACAATTAAGTGAACATTCAAAATGGCCGAGCTTGTCGGCATAAGTGAGAGACATGAGTACCAACATAACGCTACAAAAAAATCGAAATTCGATTATACGTAACCCGCGAAAATTCAAAATTCGCGATACTTTTTGAACACACCTCGTACTCTTGCTTTCATTTCTTCTCTCTCTCTCTCTCTCTCTCTCTCTCTCTCTCTCTCTCTCTTCGTCTCTCTCCCTATCACTCCGCTTGAGTTGAGTTGAGATTGAGTATATAAAGGATATGTGACATGCCCACCACCAATCGGGATTGACTAACCCCCCTGGCAATGCTGTGATCTGCAGACGGCAATCGGCGAATTCAATTTTTATTTTTCTATTGACATCTTGCCAAGGTGGTGTGTCTGATGATATCACACTGATAGGCAGCTTGGTGCGTTCTTCAGCATTGCTTGAGTCGTCATCACATGATACTTAAATTAAATGGCTTTTTTTCAACAATTTCACGACAAGCACGAGCCAAAGAGGACCGGAAGCAATCAACTGTTGCGACAATAAAAAAAATGTGACACAAAACAATTATGAGTGCTGAAATTAAGTAAAGTGTCAAATTTGATAAACTATATTCATATATGTATATATGTATGTATGTCTATTTATAACTTCGGGAGAGAGGCGCTTGCATTTTCTAAGACACTTGAATCTGGTTTCACATTTATTGGCAAGTTCAATTCTAATTTTTGACCGATAGATTTGCAATTCAGATTTAAGGTTCTCCATAGAACGTTAGCAATCCATTAAATACAGATTATATTTATATGAATTTTAAAATGCAAATATTTGGTTTGTCATCAACAAGTTTATTTCATTTTGGCCATCGATTTTCTTTCAGTATTCTGAGCGTTTACTGCAAGGAGCCGGTGTGAGAACGCTATTGCAGCTGAACAGATAGTTGGTAGGGCAAGGTGGTGCCGGAATTAAAGATCCTTCGTAGCCAGCTGATGCCGGGCCATAGCTGGATGTTCGCGCTGACATCAGCATCGGACTAAACATGCGTGCGGAGTATCCAGCAGACTTCGATGCTGCATATGCGGCAGCCGGGGGAGCTGCGTAGCTGGGTGCAACTGGCGCTGAATATGTTGGCCTTTTAGGAGCTGCATAGCTAGGAGCAGCAGGGGCAGAGTAACTAGGAGCAGCTGGAGCTGAATACACAGGAGCCTTAGGTGCTGAATAGCTTGGGGCAGCTGGTGCTGAATATGAGGGGATCTTAGGTGCTGAATAGCTTGGAGCGGCAGGTGTTGAATAACTTTGAGCTGGTGCTGAATAGCTTGGAGCGGCTGGTGCTGAATAACTTGGCGCAGTTGGTGCTGAATAGCTTGGAGCAGCTGGTGCTGAATAACTTGGCGCAGCTGGTGCTGAATAGCTTGGAGCAGCAGGCGCTGAATAGCTTGGAGCAGCAGGTGCTGAATATGAGGGACTCTTAAGTGCTGAATAGCTCGGAGCAGCAGGCGCTGAATAGCTTGGAGCGGCTGGTGCTGAATAGCTTGGAGTGGCAGGTGCTGAATATGAGGGGATCTTAGGTGCTGAATAGCTTGGAGCGGCAGGCGCTGAATTCGAGGGGCCCTTAGGTGGTGAATAGCTCGGAGCAGCAGGCGCTGAATAGCTAGGAGCAGCAGGAGCTGAATAGCTCGGAACAGCAGGCGCTGAATAGCTTGGAGCGGCAGGTGCTGAATATGAGGGACCCTTAGGTGCTGAATAGCTCGGAGCAGCAGGCGCTGAATAGCTTGGAGCGGCTGGTGCTGAATAGCTTGGAGTGGCAGGTGCTGAATATGAGGGGATCTTAGGTGCTGAATAGCTTGGAGCGGCAGGTGCTGAATAACTTGGCGCAGCTGGTGCTGAGTAACTTTGACTTGGTGCTGAATAGCTTGGAGCGGCAGGTTCAGAATAACTTTGAGCTGGTGCTGAATAGCTTGGAGCGGCAGGTGCTGAATTTGAGGGACCATTAGGTGCTGAATAGCTTTGAGATGGTGCTGAATAGCTTGGAGCGGCTGGTGCTGAATAACTTGGCGCAGCTGGTGCTGAATAGCTTGGAGCAGCAGGTGCTGAATATGAGGGACTCTTAGGTGCTGAATAGCTCGGAGCAGCAGGCGCTGAATAACTTTGAGCTGGTGCTGAATAGCTTGGACCGGCTGGTGCTGAATAACTTGGCGCAGTTGGTGCTGAATAGCTTGGAGCAGCTGGTGCTGAATAACTTGGCGCAGCTGGTGCTGAATAGCTTGGAGCAGCAGGTGCTGAATATGAGGGACTCTTAGGTGCTGAATAGCTCGGAGTAGCAGGCGCTGAATAGCTTGGAGCGGCTGGTGCTGAATAGCTTGGAGCAGCAGGCGGTGAATAACTTTGAGCTGGTGCTGAATAGCTCGGAGCAGCAGGCGCTGAATAGCTTGGAGTAGCAGGCGCTGAATAGCTCGGAGCGGGAGGTGCAGCATAGCTCGGAGCTGCGGGGGCTGAATATGTGGGAGCCTTTGGTGCTGAATAACTTGGAACGGCGGGAGCTGAGTAGCTTGATATAGAGTTGTAAATTATCGGTGGTCCGTAAGCCTGCAGTGGAATCCCCTGCGAGGAGCGAGAGTAGCGTTCGTCGAAGCTCTCCTCGGGGAAGGTGAAGTCGTCGAGTTGCTCGTTGCTGGCTGCTAGTTGCTCCGACGGAACCAGTGCCACCAGGCAGCCGATGGTTAAAAATGTTAAGAAGCGCGCTCCGTTCATGTTCGTCTGCGAATCGGTGTCCAGTAACTAAACTGTATTTCGGTGGTTATATCTTTTATGAGCTCGGAAACCCCAAATCAGCAAAAAACCTAATTCTCCGCAAAGCCAAATTTCGCAATGCTTTCATTTTCGCTTATATCGATCGGTTGTCGTGATATTTTATATATGTCATTGAGTTGGTACCACTGTGTTGAAATCAGAAGTGCTCCAGTTTTATGAATCCAAATAAAGAAACCCGAAGTTGACCCTAAAGACTATAGGATACACTTAAAAACAATTTGATTATTTTCCAATATTCTTTTCCCAAAGAAAGGGCAGAGGGAAGGGTAGAAATTGAAAGACTTTGTGTTGGATAGAGTACGGGGAGAATACATGCTGTTGGTGCGGCAAGTTATATGGGTTGAATATCTGCACTGATTTAAATCTGTGCTGATTAAGCAGTGTGCCTGAAGAATGTGGAACAGATAAAGTATTATTGACTCGATTAATATGGGTGGAGATTGCTGAATATGCAAAACAATTAAAATATTAACATTATGTAATAAATAAAGAAAGAACATGTGCTAAATCATTCTAAGCACTTTAAGTCATAACGAACAAATTAAAAACGAAGCATTTAAGCTTGCACAATGTTATTTAACAGCTATTAAGAATGTTAGCTGGCGCCATCTATTGTTCGTGCAATCAACTAAAACATCTGAACACGCTGTATAATCGATAACATTTATTTATTATCGACATCTGGAGTTTAGTTCCAAATCAACACGTCAACGCTTTCTTCTTCTTCTACGTGTAACCCCAACACCTGAACAGAGGCGGCTTTTCAGCTGGGCTATCAAGACTTAATTGATGTGGAATTGCATAGTTTCATTTATTCAAATAAAAGCGTTAAGTGGTTAGTTGTAAAATTCAATAGTTGTCGCTGCCGGCAGTGGTCACCGCTGAAGCACCAACAAACAGTAAACCAATACGTAAGTCAGTCAAGAAAAACGTCGTCAAAAGGTTTCGCCTACCAGCTGCTTGCGTTGGCAAGAAAACGCAATGTGCTCAGAATATGGAGGCACACAGTTGCTCTCACTCTGCCTCTCTCTCTCTCTCTCTCTCTCTCTCTTTCTCTTTCTCGCTCGCACTTAACTGATTTTCGTTTATATTTCGTATATAGATTTTGTACAGTGATTCTGCAATGATGATGGTTTTTAACCAAAGACGACGCAGCTGGTTAACAGCCGCCGGCTGCCTGATGCTGTGCATCATGGCATTCAATATGCCCGACAGCGATGCGGCCGCCGTAATGTCCGTCGATCTGGGCACTGAGTGGATGAAAGTGGGCGTCGTATCGCCCGGCGTACCAATGGAAATCGCCCTGAATCGCGAGTCCAAGCGCAAAACGCCGGCCATAATCGCCTTTCGCGATAATACGCGCACCTTTGGCGAGGATGCACAAACGATTGGCATACGCAACCCATCGGCCGCCTATGGCTATCTGCTGGATCTGCTTGGCAAGACCATCGACAATCCCATTGTCGATCTGTACAGGTGAGTTCGTGTTTGCGCTGTGCCTGCTGTGCCTGCTGTGCCTGTGTGTTCAGTTGAGTTCAGTTCGGTGCCGTGTTTGGGCCACGTCATGCTAAAATTAGCACTTGTTGTAGCCGTACCCTACTTACGCATATGGCTGGCCATAGTGCTCAAACACATACATATGCGCAATGCTATCGCAATTAAATTTCATAAATTTTAATTTCAACTTATCACCTTAATCATTGTTCAAACCAATGCATCAATTCCAATTCATTCGATTCCAAAAAGAATCCCAATTTAAATACTGCATTTACACATTTCAAATTTCAAGAAATCAATTCGATTTCGATATTCATCAGATATAATATATATACGAGTATAATATGAAAAAGAGCAATAATAATGAAATGTTTCAATTCAATTTGATAGAGAACGCTTTCCGTACTACACCATCGTTGGGGACAAGGAGCGCAATACGGTTGTGTTCAAGAAGAGCGACACGGAGGAGTTCAGCGTGGAGGAGCTCATTGCCCAAATGTTGGTCAAAGCGAAACAGTTCGCCCAGGAATCGACGCAGCAGGCGATCACCGAGTGTGTGCTGACCGTGCCGGGCTTCTTTGGTCAGGCGGAGCGTGAGGCACTGCTTGTGGCGGCGCAGCTGGCCAATCTGAAGGTGCTGCAGCTGATCAATGACTATGCGGCCGTTGCCCTCAACTATGGCGTCTTCAATCGCGTCGAGCTCAATGAGACCGCACAGTATTTCCTATTTTACGATATGGGCGCCTACAAGACGTCCGCGGCGGTGGTCAGCTATCAGCTGGTGAAGGATAAGCTAACCAAGGAGACGAATCCGGTGGTTCAGGTGCTCGGCGTTGGCTACGATCGCACGCTCGGCGGACTGGAGATTCAGTTGCGATTGCGCGATTATATGGCCAAGGAGTTCAATGCGCTGAAGAAGACCAAAACGGATGTCACCAGCAGTCCTCGCGCCCTGGCCAAGCTGTTCAAGGAGGCGGGTCGCTTGAAGAACATTTTGTCAGCGAACACCGATCATTTTGCACAGATCGAGAATCTGCTGGAGGATCATGACTTTAAGCTGTCGGTGTCGCGTGAGAAACTGGAAGAGCTCTGCTCTGATTTGTGGCCCCGCATCACCAAGCCACTGGAGGATGCGCTTGCCACATCCAATCTATCATTGGATGTCATCCAACAGGTTATACTCTTTGGTGGCGGCACGCGTGTGCCACGCGTCCAGGAGACCATTAAGCAGTTGATCAAACAGGATCTGGGCAAGAATCTCAATGCCGATGAGTCGGCCTCAATGGGTGCCGTTTACAAGGCGGCCGATTTGTCCTCCGGCTTCAAGGTGAAGAAGTTTATTGTCAAGGATGCGGTCGTGTTTCCGCTGCAAGTGTCCTTTGAGCGTGATCCCGGCGACGGTGCTGCCGTCAAGCAGGTGAAGCGTGCTCTGTTCCCCATGATGAATCCGTATCCACAGAAGAAGGTCATCACATTCAATAAGCACACGGATGACTTCGATTTCTATGTGAACTACGGCGATTTGGATCGGTATAGCGAGAAGGAGATCGCTGCCATTGGCAGCTTGAATATCACACGCGTTCAGCTGCAGAAGGTCAAGGAACTGCTGGAGAAGTCCAAGAAGGATCAGGTGGACAATAAGGGCATCAAGGCCTACTTCTTTTTGGATGACTCCGGTATCTTCCAATGCACGGGCGTTGAATACGTTTATGAGAAGCAGAAACTGGACGAGGAACTGGATGAGGACAGCACACTGGCCAAGTTGGGCAGCACCATCAGCAAGCTATTCACCAAGGAGACCGAAAAGGAGGATGCTGGCACTGGAACGGGAACGGGAACCGGAACTGGAACTGGAACTGGCGATGGAGATGAGGCTGCCACTCCTGATCCAGAGTCCACCGACGAGGAGTCGTCAGCTGGTGGCAAGGCTGCGGAAAAATCCGATGATCCAGCTGCTGCTGCAACGAAACCCAATGAGGATGAGGCCAAGGCGAATGCCAAGAACGAGACCATCAAACTGGTCACCATCAAGACACCCGTGGCGCACAAGACACAGCTGCGTTTCACTCCACCGCTTGGTGGCAGCAGCTACGATACTTCGGCGGCCAAACTGCTGTCCATCAACAAGATTGAGGAGGACCGTGTGCGTCTGGAGTCGGCATTCAACGCCCTCGAATCGCACATCATTGAGGTGCAGCAGAAACTGGAGGACAAAGCGTATGCGGATTGTGCCACGGCTGCCGAAAAGGAGAAACTGCTGGCCGAATGCAGCACACTGGCCGAATGGCTCTACGAGGATGTGGAGAATCCCAAGGCGGATCTATACGAGGATAAGCTGATGCAATTGCAAAAACTCTCCAATGTATTCCTCTCACGCCACTGGGAGCATGAGGAGCGCCCGGATGCGATCAAGGCGCTCAAAGGCATGATCGATGGCGCCGAGAAATTCCTAATCACGGCACGCAATCTCACCAACGAGACAAATCCCGAAAAGGATGTCTACACCCAGGTGGAGATCGATACGCTCACCAAGGTGATTGACGAGACGAACGCCTGGCTTAAGACTGAGAGCGCCGCCCAGAAGAAGCTCAGTCGCAGTGCCACAGTGCGGTTAACTGTCAAGGATCTAACCGATAAGATGGGTCTGCTCGATCGCGAGGTCAAATATCTGGTAAACAAAATCAAGATCTGGAAGCCCAAGGTGAAGCCCGACAAGGAGAAGAAGCCCAAAGAGACTGAAACTGCTGGCGACGAGGACCCAGCGGCGGCGGATCAAGGCAGTGCCAGCGGCAGCGACGACGACAGCAAAGATAATGCCGCTGGCCAGGCTGAGGCGCCGGAGGTGCAGGTGGAGGATGACCAGGTGAAACCAACACCCACCACTCCTGATGCCAATACGCCACACGGCGAACTCTAAACATACTTTCAGTAGTGCGACAAAGCTAGCGACATAGACAGAGAGAGAGAAGGAGAGAGAGAGATGGACAGAGAGAGAGGGAGAGAGAGAGATGGACAGAGAGAGAGGGAGAGAGAGAGATGGACAGAGAGAGAGGGAGAGAGAGAGATGGACAGAGAGAGAGGGAGAGAGAGAGATGGACAGAGAGAGAGGGAGAGAGAGAGATGGACAGAGAGAGAGGGAGAGAGAGAGATGGACAGAGAGAGAGGGAGAGAGAGAGATGGACAGAGAGAGAGAGAGAGAGAGAGAGAGAGAGAGAGAGAGAGAGAGAGAGAGAGAGAGAGAGGGAGAGAGAGAGATGGACAGAGAGAGAGGGAGAGAGAGAGAGCGACAGCAGCAGGAGCCACACAGAACGCAGGACGAAATTAAATGAGGCATGCAATTAGACAGGGGGTTGGGGTTGTGCGGCTTGGTATGGAGCTGTATCATCTGTGTGCTTAGGCAATCGATTGGAAAACGTGATAAATGAGGGCGAGTAATCGAGGAATGTGTAATCGAATTTGCTCGCGATCTGGGAGAAATTCAGAAGAATTTACGTTGGATGCTGGGTGTGAGCGTGGGCGTGGGGTTAGTTAGCTCTCAAAAAATTGGGGCCCAAAGCATTCCGTGCAGAAAAACACACACACAACAAGAACAACAACAACAACAACAATAACAGCAACAGCAACAACAACAATGAAAATGAAAAAAACAGCGTTCGATGTATTTATTTCTTTTCTTTGAATTATTTGAATTATTTTGTTCAAGCTAGCTAATGGCGGGGTTAACTTATGTTATTTAAATCTATCTACAACTAAAGAAATTAAGTGAAATGTGTAAGAGATATCAATTTTCATTCCGTCGTGCTTTAAGTTCTTCATTCTATATGCCTGGATATATTATCTAAATAATAATAATAATAAAAACAAGCAAACAAAAACAAATAAAAGACTTGAAGTACTTAAACTCCCCGCACATACATACATTTATCTATATTCATGTGCTCACATCTCCTAAAACAAAAACTAAATAAATAAAATTTAAATGTATCCTTAATGTGAAATATAAAAAAACACTGGGAAACAAGCTCAAAAAATAAAATCGAGAAACTTATATTGCATTAGAATTGCATTTGTTGTACATACGAGGTGTGTTCAAAAAGTATCGCGAATTTTGAATTTTCGCGGGTTACGTATAATCGAATTTCGATTTTTTTGTAGCGTTATGTTGGTACTCATGTCTCTCACTTATGCCGACAAGCTCGGCCATTTTGAATGTTCACTTAATTGTTGACAGCTGCTTTGCTTGCACGTGTTTTGGATCGTCTTCGATTTTTACCTATTCACCTGTGACTTTTTCTTGTTCCCTAAACTGAAGAGGCCCATGAAAGGACGACGTTACGCTACGCTTGACGAGATAAAGACGGGATCGAAGGAGGAGCTGAACAAGATAAAAAAAAATGATTTTTTGAAGTGCTTCGAAGATTGGAAAAACCGTTGGCACAAGTGTATAATATCTCATGGGGATTACTTTGAAGGGGACAAAATAGATATTCATGAATAAATAAATAATATCTGAAATAACACAAAATTCGCGATACTTTTTGAGCACACCTCGTATATATTAGTTGCTTATTTGTGTTATGTTGCTCAATTGAATAGTTAAAGGACCGATTTCAAAAAGGCATCTACATAAATACATTATATGTGTATGTATGTATGTATGTATTTATACATACGTTAAGGAAGTGGCACCAGCTGACGCTGATGTACCAAATAGTATCGATAGCAACTGTCATCTAAAAAGTAATCCAATTGCAGCATCAATCGATACTTGGCGATACTTCTATTGCTTCAATTCAGCAACGAACAGCAAATAAATATAAGCTAAATATTGCTACATTTTCAAAACCCTTTTTTTAATTGAAATGAAACCATATACATTTTATTTTTCGAAAATAATGATTAATCCGATTATTCTTTGGTATTAATCGGGTATTTATGGTTATGGTTGGCAAGTGCATCTGGTCACACTGCTTACGCAAGAAATATCGTCGGACGTTCGCGGAAGACGATGTACATAGATTACAATTCCGAAGACTTTACACGCCTACGTGATTGCCGAGTTTCGGGAGCATTTTGTAATTAAAGCCATCAATTCAAGATACAAGTGTGCACGTTTAACTTAACGTACAGAACTCTGTAACTTCCAACAAAACAATAAGCACTTATAAACAAGGAGAACAACAACAAGAAGCCAATTCGCGTACACACAAATACAATTACAAATAACATCGACACACAAAAGCCATTGCCACAAAAAATATGGCGAAGGCGAATTAGTGCAGTCTTGCAAAACTTTAAAATATCTACACACATCACTAAATACTTGTATGCATTTATATGTATGTATGTTGTGCTGTGGTAAATGCCTACAAAGTGTAAACGTATGAATGTGTCTACATACTATTTATGTACGTATGTATGTAAGTTTTTGTGAGATTGTGATGAATGTATGAATTCATGTATGTATTTTATATGGCAGGTAATTGATTTGGTTCGCAGGAAAAATATATGTGCAGAGCAGTCATAGGAGTTTGAGTGTAAATGTGTCTGTTGCAGTGGTGGAATGAGGGCGGAGGATACCGATTGGCAATATCCATCCATATTTTTACATTAGACGATTAGATTTGCTCTGCATAAATATGTATATGTATGTATTTTCACCATATGCATGTGTGTGTGATGATAGTGCAGAGTGCGAATTTCCTTCTTTCGATAGCGATATGTAAGCGCATCGATAACTTCTTTCGATTGTCATTGTTGCTCCGTTGACTGATTCTGTTGTGACTGCTTTCGGCACGTATATTTATATTGCGTACATATATATGTACGGCGACGGCGCCTGTCTGGCGAAAGTGATTTTTCAGTAAAATTTCGCAGCTTCAAGCCGACGGACGGAGTGGAGTGCAGTGCAGGTCGTTCGGTCCGCTGGAGTCAAATTGACGATGTCGAAAAGGTGCCAAGCGGGCGTGCGACTGGCTACGTTTCTTTTTATTATTGTGTGCGTGTGTTCGTTCGTTCATGTGTTCGTTTGTTTGTTTGTGTCTATTCGTGTGTTTATTGTTGCTTTTTTTTTCTTTTACTTTTCTCTTTTTGCCTTTGCAGCCGTCAATGCTGTTGTTATTATTATTATTAGTTATTTACTTATTTTACTATTATGTTTCGAATACATGCATATGTACTTTATATATATATATATATATATATATAACTTATTGCGAACGGGTTCAATGTGAAAATGCGTCTGTGTGCCGTCTGTGCATGTCGTTTATGTGTGTGTGTGTGTGAGAGTGTGTGCGAGTGTGTGAGAGAGTGTGTGGTATACACAAACAAAGGAGCTCTTTTCGTTTTCTATCTCTCTTTCTGTTTTGAATGTGTAAAGTGCAGGACAAGGTAAATTGAATAAAACAAAGTGCAGCATGGCGGCGGCAGCAAAGCAACACTGAAAAGTCAATTTACTGTATTAGTGTGTATATATATGTATGTATATATGTATGTGTGTGGCGTACACACTGTATACATATGCACAATAGATAAATCTTAAATGTTATTAAAGCCAATACCGTTTCGTTGACAATGTAAACGTTCATGTCTACTAACTCATCTGTTTGTGTGTGTGTATGTGTGTTTGTGGACGGATGTTTCACATTGAATTATCTTAAGCCTGTCAGTCCAGCAGCTGGTGGGCAACACTGGAATTTGAGGGCTCTCTTGGCTCTCTTTGCTCACAGCTGCGTCCGCAATCAATTTGGGCTTTAACAGCGCTCAAACCGTGCACAGTGGCGCCAAAAAACTAAAGCAGCACAGTATTCAAATAGTAATCTCATAGAGATGTTAAGCCGATTTATATATATATATATATATATACGAGTATATATATATATGTATACTAACTCAAGTCTGGAGGAAAGTATGCCATGAAATGCGCAACTCTTGATTCCTATTCGAATTGGAATTTTAGCTGGGGTGAAGTCAAATCAAATAACAAATAAGACTAGAATAAGTGGTTGCCCAACCATGCGAAAAGCTGATGTAAAGTTGGTAAAAGTTCAATTTCATTTATGTTGATATGAAAATGTGTTTTATTTTGTAGTATTTATAGCAAATAGTTTCCCATACAATGGCAGGATAAGTTTTGCATATGAATGTGTGTGTATGTGTGTGTTTGAATTTTTTTGTTTTGTTTTGTTTGCTACGATTGAAACTGAAACACGTGCTTAAATCTATCGGTTATCCTTTTCAACTATGTAGCCGAGTAAAGCCAATCAAAGGACCCGACGAAAAAGAGAGAGGAGAGATAGGAAATTACTGAAAGTCACAGCACATACTAGCCAAAAACGGTGCAAAGCAAAGAGGGCAAGGAGAGCAAACAAAATCGTCGTGTCAAAAGGTGAGAGAGAGGCGCATGCAGAGTGTGTGTGCGGGCGCAGACGGAGTATGCGCTCAGATTTGGATTGAATTGCAAGTGAAGAAGTGCATTAAAACCAAACAACAACAAACAACAGCAATAGCAATATAAATACAAATATAAATAGCCAACAGTCAAAATTCAACAATATTTGAATTGGAATTAAAGTGTGTATTGGTTGTGCTGCCGATGTCGTCGAAGGTGATGTTAATTTTACTGCCTGCTGCTGCTGCTGCTGCCTGACATTATAATACATATATAGTATAATCTACCTCCAACAATCAATAACAAATTCAATAAAAACGAAAAGCGAGAGCAGCAGCATTCTAGAGAGACTGAAAGACAGCAAGCGCCATCTATTGTCGAGCGGACGCACAAACAACGAGCAAGAGGTAAACAGGGACTCGCACTACAACAACAACAACAAAAAACAACAATAACAATAATAATCAAATTAAAAGCAATAATATACAAAACAAACAATTAAGCACTTGCTGCTGCATTGTGTGCATGTGCTGTGTACCTGTGCCGCCGCCTCTGTGGTAGTAGTAGTTTGCTACCGCTCCTCTTCCCTATCCAAGTGCTACTCTTCCCACCACCAGCACCAGCATCAACACCACACTTTCAAGCGGGCAGCTCGGAGCTCCGGTGGGAGGCGAATCCGTGACTCGACTATTTGTCGTCACATTGCCTTGCCCGCCAATATGGCGTGCCTTAACACACTAAAGCAAGAAATCAAAACACTGGAGAAAATCTTTCCGAAGAATCACGAGCGCTTTCAGATACTCAATTCCAGCGTGGACGAACTTTTGTGTAGGTTCATCGATAAGAATGGCAAGCGTTACGACATTCATGCGAACATAACGGTAAGTAAGCACACACAAACTACTGTTATCTTAAGGCGTATTTATATATATGCTTATACACACATGTATATACATTATATACAGCTATACACATTTGGCGTACAATACATATTTAAGTACCTGCCCCAATGTACACGTTAATAGCCGCTAATCATTCGAAATTCTTGTAAATACAACTGGAGGATTATGCATTAGCAGTTTGTCAATCGAAATCAGGTCAATCACAATGTGAAAATGATCAATTAATCGCTCCTCCACTTGACGAAAGCCACCCTTTCAAACTAAATACAAATACAACAACAAAACAAATAACTTTGATAGCAAACAGTAAAAAGCGAAGCGCTCGATGATCTTCGGCTGTTGTTGCCTTGCGGTACAATTATTTATTCTTCAAGCTCTCGCTCTCTTTTGCTATCTTCTTTGTTGCGGAACTCGCTCTCTGTCTTACTCTCCCTCTCTCTTTGTCGCTCACTCTTTAGCTTAGCTCAGCTGCTGGCGAAAATTTGTGATCAACTTTTCGTTTAGCTCTTTTTACCTTTTGCTCTGTTGTCTCAAGTTGTTGTTGGTTGTTGTTGCTACTGAGTTTGATTCTTGCGGACAGCGTGCTTCAATAATTTATGATTCACTGCCCTGCGTTCGCTGCTCAAACAACAGTTGCCTGCTTGGCCTGCCTGCCACCAACTTTGTCATCATTTTCTTTTTATATTTTTTTGTTGCCATCTTTCCGTTTATTCACACTGTTCGGACTCAGACTCTGCTCTGGCTTTGACTCTGCCCTGGTTCAACGATCTAATTAAAGGTTATATGTGTAATTTCATTGACGCTGTCTCTCGCAGCTGGCCTGGCCGGCCTGGCCTGGCTTTTGTTATTATACACGTAGACTCTCAAAAATCAATGTGTACTTACGTCCATATGTACATATATATATATATATATATATATATATATATATATATATATATATCTTTTACCATATGGGTATTTCAAGGAGTCGCGCACGTAACACAGCAGAGCAAAATATTAAACATTTTATATTTAGATATTAATTCTAAATTGAATGCTCTCTTTTACCGTTTTCCTTAATGCTGTTAAGATTTCAATAAGTACATCCAAATATATATATCAATAGCTAATTATTTATTTATTTATGTTGTTGTTGTTGTTGTTGCAGGAAACGTATCCGTCGTCGCCGCCAGTTTGGTTTGCCGAAAGCGAGGAGACGAGCGTTACAAATGCCGTGCAAATCCTTAGCAACACAAATGGTCGCGATAATCACGTGATTAATCAGGTAATTAATCGTCCGTCCGTTCTATATGTATGTCCTGTCCTATTCACAACTGTATCGCACACATTTGGAACTAATCGAACAATAATGTTGTTGTCGTTGTGGGCAGGTTGGCATATTGCTGCGCGAGCTGTGCCGTCTACACAATGTTCCACTGCCACCCGATATTGATAATTTGGCGCTGCCGCTGCAAACGCCGCCGCCCTCCGCATCACCGTTACGCTTGGAGCGTTCTGCTGGCGGCGGTGGCGGCTCGGGGCCGCATGGCAATGAGGAAACCGATTCCGATCAGGAAGAGATTGAGGATCCCATCGGCGAAAGCGAACAGGAGAGCGAGGGCGATGAGGATCTACCACTGGAAATGGATGATGTCCGCAGTACAAATAAAGTGCGTATTAAAGCATCTATTTATATATATATATATATATATATATGCATAAATACATATTAACTGGGCATTTCTTCCAAGCAGAAAGATGACATGGAGGTGGAACATTTAGCAACTCTAGAAAGACTGCGTCAAAGTCAAAGACAAGACTATTTAAAAGTGCGTAAATATATTATAAACAATAGTTTTATAGTCATAAGAATAGTTCACTTGATATCCAAAATGAATGCAATCGCTTTTCAAATGTAATATTTATTCTTCCTTTTGTACTTCGAGCGAGAAATGCACTCTGTATTTGTCTCTCTCTCCCCCTCTCTCTCTCTCTCTCTCTCTCTCTCTCTCTCTCTCTCTCTCTCTCTAATTGTGTCGTTCTCTGTTGGATCTGTTAGATCCAAGCGCACAGCTTTACAGCGTATGCAAACAAGATAATGATTATGCAGGAATTACACTTTAATTAGTCTAATGACGCGACGCATTCGGCAGTCTAAAACGGAGTGGGTACAGAACTATTGAGAGATTAATATTTGAGTACATGCGAACGAACGGACAAGACAAAACTTAGGATAAGCTAAACGAGGGTTGCCAGATTGTTAGATTGCAAACATTTGAGGCACATTTACAACATTCTCTCTATTTAATTGATGCGCAGGGTTCAGTTTCTGGTTCAGTGCAGGCAACCGATCGCCTGATGAAAGAACTACGTGATATTTATCGATCAGATGCATTCAAGAAGAACATGTACTCTATTGAACTGGTCAACGACTCGATTTACGAGTGGAATATACGCCTCAAGTCTGTGGATCCGGATAGTCCCCTACACAGCGATCTGTTGCAGCTGAAGGAGAAGGAGGGCAAGGATAATATACTACTCAATATACTATTCAAGGAGACGTATCCATTTGAGCCGCCCTTCGTGCGTGTCGTTCATCCAATCATCTCAGGTGCTGCACCATATACATATATATATATATATATATATATATATATATATATATATATATATATATATATATACGAGTATACATCAATTATTTACCTGATTGTCATTGTAATTGATTGATCGATTGATTATTTTGTATTCTATTGGTTGGCTTTAGGTGGCTATGTGCTCATCGGCGGTGCCATTTGCATGGAACTGCTGACCAAACAAGGCTGGAGTTCCGCCTACACGGTCGAGGCCGTGATTATGCAAATTGCCGCGACATTGGTCAAGGGCAAGGCGCGTATACAGTTTGGTGCTACCAAGGTACGACGACGTAAAGGAGGCTATTAAATACGTTATACCAATTAACTTATATTTCATATTTCATATTCCTGTATCTACTCTATCAAATAGGCGCTTAGCCAGAGCCAATATAGTTTAGCACGGGCCCAGCAAAGCTTCAAATCCTTAGTGCAAATCCACGAAAAGAATGGTAAGAGATATACTCGTAGACTTAAAACTTATTTAATATTAACGTTTATTGTTTTTTTAGGTTGGTTCACGCCGCCAAAGGAGGACGGCTAAGGATAGCTACTTTTTTTTTTGCTTAAGAGTTAGAGTATAAGATTAAGGAACGGACGTTTGCCAAATGTCGCCGCTCACCCATTTTAAAATCCACACCTCGCCCCTCAACAAACACCACACACACAGGCGGCCGCTTTCAGCCCCCTGCCCATCCCGCAGAGAAGTATCTCAGTAAAGGGGAAAAGAAAAGAGTAGTGGAAACAGGAGCAGAAGCAGAAGCAGAAGTAGAAGTAGCAAGATAAGAGTAGTAGAAACAGGAGCAGAAGCAGAAGTAGCAACAGGACCAGAAGCAGCAAGCATTCAACTCGAACCCGCCATTCAACATTATTTATGTGTGAACGTTGCGCCGTTCACTGTTAATTTCTGCAAATCGTGTATACTTGATAAAAAAAAACAAAAACAAAAACAAAAAATAAGAAAAACAAAAAGCAAAAACAAAACAAAAACAAAAAATAATTTACCTTACGTACTGTTTGTACTATCAGAATAAATCGAATTAAGCTTGTAATCTATCATTTACTTATGTTATGTTATTATTATTATTATTATTATTATTATTATTATTATTATTATTGTCTCTTTTATCCCTGCCAATTAAGATAATCTGCTTCGAAACAAGATATAAATATATTTAAATTGTGTAAACGATGAAACTTGTACAGTTAGCAGCAAATAATTGGAAAATCGCATATGAATTGGATTGCGGTAGCGATGAAAGCAGCTAGTAAATTTAATGGCAATATTTATGTATCTATGTATGCAATGTAAATGTAATGATGATTGTCGTAGGAGTTGTCACACTGTGTCACTATGTTGATTCAATTTGATGTACGTGTGTATGTATGTATGTATGTATGTATGTATGTATGTATGTATGTACATATGTAAGTATTCCATTTCATGTTTCGTTTGTTTAACGGGGGACAATGGGCGATGCGGGTTTGTTTTTGACGACACAAATAACACAAAAACACTGGCGCAAGCATACACACACACACAGGCACTTACATACCCGCACACACGCACACACACACACACACACACACACACACACACACACACACACACACACCACACACACACACACACACACACACACACACACACACACACCGGCACTCACATACCCACACACACACACACACACACATGCATACATACACACACACATACATACACACACACACATACATACATACACACACACACACACATACCTACCTAACTGTAATTAATTAAGTCAAGTAAAATACTGTTTTTTTTTATTATTTATAGAACGTCTAAACTTATTTTTCTCCTTAACTGTAAGGGATTGCAGATGTGGATGTAGTAATAGCGCATAATATATACACATATATCTATATATATATATATATATATATATATATATATATATATATATATATATATATAAAACGATATACATATGTATGTAGCATATACAATTAAAAGAGTTAAACGTTAAGCATATTAACGAAACGGCAAAAAACAAAAACAAACGAAAAACAAAAAACATAGCATAAGCAAGATCTAACTGTAAATTCGTCTTTCCAAATAATCGTAAAATAATGATAAACTAAAAAACAAGAAAAAGAAAAACAAAAACAACCAATTAAAATAAATGCTACAAAAGAAACCAAGCAACAAACAAACACAACGTATATGAAAACTTTATAGATGAGGAAAAACTGAAAATATTTAACATAAGCATAAAAGTTGCAAGTTTTTTTTTTTTATTAAATACTATTACGAGTTGAATTTTGTACAATATGAAATAGAAATTGACAAGGCATTCAGCTCAAGTGTATATGAAATCAGTTACACACATATATATGTATATATATATATATATATCAATAGTAAGATGCTGGTGCAAATAAAGTTAACAGTTGCTGCAACTGCGAAAGCATCAATGAAAGCGACAAAAGAAATATATAGAATAGAATTCTAGGTTTAGGAGCAGTTGTGAACTATCTAATGGCCTAATCTCTAATCGACAATGACTACGTAATTGGAGGCCGCCTGGGATGGGTGCATTTTGGGCGACTTGGTTTGTGTGAAGCGAACTTTGGTGTCGTCGTCTTCATTGTTGTCCAGCGCCCCCTCGATAATCATCTCCAGTGCGCCCTTCAGCTGCGCCAGCTCCATTGTTAGCCTAATCTCGGCCTGCATTGTCCGTCTCAGTCGCTCGAGAGCCGCTTGCATTTCTTTGCTGTACGCAAACACATTGTTCTCGAACACATCCATCACGGTGCTGGCGGCATTGAGAAGCGGTCGCATGAACCGCACCTCGCCAATGTGGGTGCACAGGAAGTCAATGAATTGGATTAGTGTCTCCTCATTTCGATTCGTTAATGCCAGCCGCAGAGCGCTGCGATGCAGTAGCTCGGTGATTACGGCTACTATTTTCTCGGGATGATCTTCGGTGTTCTTCGGCACGAGCACACTGTCCAGCGCCTTCTTGTAGTTGTATTTACGCAGATGCTGCTCGAAGACCGCCAACTGTGGCGCTCGCCGTGGACTCGAGACACTATGATCCACGGTTGTCGTTGTGTTGGGGCGCGCCATCCGATTGCGTTGCTTCTGTCGATGGCTGGCTTTTATCTGTTTGAGGTGACTCGGTTTGCTGTCGACAATCATGCGCTTGATGGACACCAGGCCATCAACCATGCCGGCAACGACAGCCTGATCCTTCGCAGCGACGCCCAGGCTAACAATCGGATTGGGATAGGTTAAGGTGTGCACTGTTTTATACGTGCCCACATCATAGATCTTCACATGACGATCCAGACCGCCAGACAATAGACGCCGGCCGTCGGAGCCCAGGCGCAGACACGTGACGGTCTTGTGATGCTGCGACATCGTCGTCAGCAGGCGGCATCCACTTATCAAGTCCCAGACGCGCACCTGTGTGCCGCCGGCAGTTATGAATATGGAGCCGTTGGGCAGGAACAGCATAGACTCAACGGGACTGCCGTGATCCAGGGTCCGGGTTATTGACTCTTGTGCCCGTGTGTCATACAGATTGACTTTGCCATCGTAGCCGCCGGAGATGAACATGTGCCCGGCCTGTGGATGCGTAGCGCCCGCACGTATATAATCGCTGTGGGCATCTTCATATGTCCGCACCAACTTCTCATTGCCCACGTCCCACAATCGCACCGATTTGTCATCCGCAAAGCTGGCCAGCTGCAATTTGTCCGCCGTGAAGAATGTACGATGCACAGGCGCCGTGTGCCCCTTGAAAAGACGCAGTATATTCCGGCTGCTCGTGTCGAATAGCTTTACGTGACCCTCCTCGTCGCCGGCAGCCAAGAGGCGGCCGTCCTGCCGGAACGTTGCTCCATATGCGGTCTTTTGGAACTTGGATAGGTTCTTAACGACCAGCTTTGTCACCAGATGGTAAATCTGCACACGCACCGAACATGTCAGCACAAAGTTATCCGGCTCACTCGGACTGAAGTCAATGTAGTCGATGGTCGTGTGCTCCTTAAGCAGCTCCGGTTTCTGTTTGTTGGGTGTTTGGAAATGTAAATGACACTAAATTTGGCAATCTACACTGTGTATTATGCTTACGTCTAATCGGTTCCAGTAGGTTGTGTCCGGAGTGACCACCTGGGCCTTCTGTTGAAATCTTCGTATATTAAGTGGCTGGAAATTGTCCATCTTGATTTTGGCGTCCGAGCGCGCACGTGGGAATCGAAATAATATGTTGATCTTTACAGTTGAGAATGTCGATATCGATAGCGATAACGATATAACCTGTTGTCAAGCTCCTCTTCTTGTTGCTGCTCCGCAAATGCTGCTTAATAGCGCTGTAAAAATTTCGGTAAGCTGTGGATTTAAATCGAAACGTTTGATTATTAATAAAAATAATATTGTCACTAATTAAACAAATTATGGCTGATTTATCTCTTAAAAGCATTGATTTCAGTTCGAAAAAAATGTCTCAAGGAATTGCATTATGTTTCGTTTGTTCAAATTAAACACGAAAAGGTCCGCTAAGAGTAAAAAAAAGTACGGCCTTTATAAGTACACTTTTACCTTGACGATTACATTAATTTAATCGATTTTTTCACAATTTAACTTGTGAATTTCGATTTGTAAGAGGAGGATTGCCGATTGCCACTGTCAAGGCAACAGCTGTTCCAAAAATCCTTATAAGTTAACAGTTACTTTACAGTGCACACTCAGCTTTGCCATTTTAAACCCAAAAGATGTCTCCAGCTCTTTTACACTATTTTTTACATGGAGTACTTAACTATCGATACATTTATTTCGATCTGAAAACAGGTCTTAAAGAATCATCGATGCCAACACATAACAAGTATATCGCGAACTGACACATTTTCAAATTACGCGCAAAGTGAGCGGAATGTCTACTTACGAATGTTAACGCAACTGCAGTTCTGTTAGTGTCAAAAGCTACGCTCTGCTAGCGCAAAACTGAGGCTGTTGAAGTACTGTGATCACCACTGCTACGCCCTCTGCCGACAAAATGTGTAAGCTCGGTGCAAGCGGTTAAAATCGGCAACTTTTTGCCACAAAACTAAAAAAAGGATTGGACAAGTGTGCTATAATAAATATGTGAACATTTCTAAGGGTTAATAAGTACAGAAATGATCCAGAACTAGACAGAAATAAATAATCAACAACATTCTAGCATATTTTGGCTCATTTATAAGAATCTGATTATCTCCATACATTTGATGTTGAATCTACAATGCGCAGTTATCCTTGTCAGAGTCCTGTTCTGTGCTCTACATGAGCATAAGCAAAAGTGAAGTAGTTAGGCGACCAACACACACACATGCACGCATGCTGACTGGCACACATGCGTACACATACATACACACACACATAACAATCGTCGCACGCATTTCGGGAGAGTTATTTGAAGTGAAACTGCATGCATCTCGCTCGCACGCACATGTCGTAGGCAAGCCTCCGCATGCGGGATAACATACATATATTTGGCCACGCCCACGGAACTCGTTTCACCCTTATACACACTTGCACACACACGCACACATATGTGCGACATGAGTTTTGGACTCTCGCAGGCGATTTGTAACGGCTGCTCATGTGTGTGTTTGTGTGTGTGCGTGAGAGCACATATGTGTGTGTATGTGTGCGCTTATGTATGTACATATGTGTATGTGTATGTATGCAGGACTCACAGGACTCGCGCATGCATGTGACAGCGACTCAGAAGTTCATCTCTATACATGCTCTGTATGTATGTATGTACATATGTAAATGCTTGAGTGTATACATGCATCCATAAATATACACACACACACACACACACGAACACACATATATCCTTTTTTTGGGTTTGCCTTGTTAATGCAACTGGCAACTGTTAGTAAGTAATTACAAAAGGCAAATGAAAGTTTTTTCTTTTGCGTCAATTACAAAACAACAAACACACGAGTAGTGTGTGGATTTTGTGTGTTGTGTACACACCACACACACACACACACACACACATTCTGAATAGGTAATACGCACACATGCATAAATTACAGCTTTTACAGCTTAAATATTTGTCGTTTTGCTTTCGCACTTTCTTTGACAATTATTGCTCAAACACTTTCTGCTTCTTTTTCGTCTATCTTTGCTACTGCTGCTGCTGCTATTCATTCTTTCCTTTGTGCATTTACTTTTTTTTTGCATTGTACTTGCAACCTTCTTTTAGTTGGTGCTTTTTTTTTATTTTTCCACTTTCACTTTTCGCCTCCTTTCTTCCCAGTAGATTTAGAGCAATTCTTGCACTTTTCTTTCAGATAACAAAACCGTCTCCCCTCCCAAAAACAAACACACATATATGTATATATATATCTTTTCTCTGTAGAATCATCACATGTATTTAAAATAAGGCAAGAGCGCATACGAGTGAGCGAGAGGAAAAAAATATGTAATAAAAGGCGTGGGAAAGTCAGTGACGAAAAAAGAACCTGAAGAGCATCGCATCGCATCGCATTTGCCGGTAGCTAATACAATGCTGGTCACATTTTCAGTAGCACTTTGCATTTCGTATGTATTTATAGTATTATGCCAGAAATTAATAAAAATGTAAGAAAAAGATGCAAGCAGAAATCGTAAATTTGTTTGCAAAACTTCATTTGTTTTTTTTTTTTTTTGTAGCGATCTCTACTACATTTGGCTACAAGGAGTCGACCATTGCTGTTTAATTAAAAACTTTATGTCCTATTCATCCATCAATTATTTTATTATTGCTTGTTTAATTAAAAATTTATTTTTATTTTTGGCCTAAGCATTTTAGACCTAACATTTCACAAATGCCGAAAGGCAGTTGGTGCTAATTAGATGAAGTGCACTGTATTTGGCAGCCGGCACTAGGAATCTTCATCTTCAGCATCCACTGGAAGAGAGAGAGAGAGGGAGAGTTAGAGAGAAAGTGGGGGGCGGGCGTGTTGAAGAGAGAGAGACGGAGAAAGAGAGAGAGAAGGAGAAAAAAACGAGCGCGCGTTGGAGCACAAAGCATTTGCTGCGTGGTGTAAACTTGACTTTGAAATTTGCCTCATTTGCACTTGCTGCATTTGCACCTGACACCCAAAGGCGCCGGCTGCCACCGTTGCCAGAGTCAATGTGAAAAGCCACTGCCTCAAAACCCAACTCCTCCGCCAACCAAGTAGCAACTTTGAATGCGTTGAGACTTTTTATTTATGCAATATTTTCCTTATATACATACATATATATATTCATTTCCTTTCATTATTTTTCTTTTTTTGCAGATTTAGTTAAACATGAAGAAGACTTTTGGCACAATGAAAACAAGTGGCGATGAAAAGTAGAAGAGGAAGTGGAGCAAAGATATGGCGTGGGCGCTGAGAATTATGCAAAGGCAGAACTGTTGCATGCTTTCGGCGGCGTCTGGGGAGTAGATAAGAAACAACAAAAAAAAAATGGAAAAATTTAAAAAAAAAAACCACAACCAACACAAAAATGTTCCTGCAGTTGGAGATTTAAATGAAAGATATTAAACTGGTTGAGGGAATGAATAACTGAGTAACTGGGTTGATTTCATTATAAAGTATACAAATTTCAATCAACTTGTTAATGAAATGCCGCTAAATTCGCCGAAAATATATATATACATATATATATATATATATGTGTGTGTGTGTGTGTGTGTGTGTGTGTTTGATGTTATGATAAGCAGCAACCGGTTCTAATTGTAAATAATATGCTAATATATGCAGGCACAGATATATGTATATATGTATATATATATATATATATATATGTATAACATACTTGAAAAGTATGCCTGGGCATTCATTTCTAATGTTGGCTTAGATTTTGAAATGGATAATTTTCAACTGTTAAAGCAACCTTTTTGTCTGTACAGAACTGTTTTTGGGAACACCTGTGTATTTACATTCATATTCCATATTTATATTCATATTATTGTTTTTACATACAACTAGCTATTCAGGTCATTGCTACTGGTTCTCTGCAGCCAGGCAGACACATGTACATTTAATAGCTGAATACATACATACATACAATGCTCGTACACACACACACACACACATATGTATATATATATTTATATATATTTATGTGAGTGTGCGCTTGCATTATGCACGTGCCTGCACTTTTACTTTGCACTTGCCACATTTTTGTGTGCTTTTTATTTGATATGCAAGGAGCAGAGAGAGAGCAAAAAAAAAGAATGCATAAAAAAAGGGAAAATCTTTGCCGTGTCTGGGCCCAGTAACTGCCACAAAGGGGGCGTTTGTGTGTGTGTGCGTGTGTGTGTGCGTGTGTGTGTGTGAGTGAGTGCTTTGTGTCTGTGGCCCAGTGAAGGTTACAAAGTCTCTCTTTAACCTAGAGACACCTTAGCCCCGTTGCCAGATTATCATAAGTGCAATGTACAAGTAAACATGCCGTCGGCAATGAATGCACAATGCATGCCACCAACTAGTTTGCATTGTTATCGATGACATGCTTTTATTTTCATATATATGTATATATATGTATATATATATATGTACATGTATATATATGTAATCGCTAGCTAAAATAGTAAACAAGCCAATGCCAATGAAGGCCTGCTGTTTATGCCTAAAATGTGTTCGTTTGTCTGTGCTTCATTTATTTACCATTTTTTTTTGTTGCAAGATGCATATGAAACGGAAAGTGATCATAATGGAAAGGTTAAAAGGTATAGCAGACATAAGCGATAAGTCAAAAAGCAACGAAAACAACACAAATTGCACAATCGATAAGCGGAGTTAAATATTACCGAAAATCGAAGCATACGATGTGTGTTCAAAAAGTATCGCGAATTTTGTGTTTTTTCAGATATTATTTATTTATTCATGAATATCTATTTTGTCCCCTTCAAAGTAATCCCCATGAGATATTATACGAGGTGTGTTCAAAAAGTATCACGAATTTTGTGTTTTTTCAGATATTATTTATTTATTCATGAATATCTATTTTGTCCCCTTCAAAGTAATCCCCATGAGATATTATACACTTGTGTCAACGGTTTTTCCAATCTTCGAAGCACTTCAAAAAATCATTTTTTTTTTATCTTGTTCAGCTCCTCCTTCGATCCCGTCTTTATCTCGTCAAGCGTAGCGTAAAGTCGTCCTTTCTGGGCCTCTTCAGTTTAGGGAACAAGAAAAAGTCACAGGGGGCCAGATCTGGGGAATACGGTGGCTGCGGCATCATTAGTGTGTTGTTTTTGGCCAAAAAGTCGCGCACAAGCAACGATGTGTGAGCAGGGGCGTTATCGTGGTGCAAAAGCCAATTTTTGTTCTTCCACAAATCCGGGCGTTTCTGGCGGATTGCTTCGCGCAAATTGCGCATAACTTGCAGGTAATATTCCTTATTGACCGTTTTACCCTGTGGCAAGAACTCATGATGCACCACGCCCCTGCAATCGAAGAAAACTGTCAGCAAAACTTTCACATTCGACCGAACTTGGCGCGCTTTTTTCGGTCTTGGTTCGTGCGGCAGCTTCCGTTGAGATGATTGAGCTTTGGTTTCCACGTCGTAACCATAAACCCACGATTCGTCACCAGTTATGACCCTCTGGAGCAAATTTGGGTCGTCGCGGACAGAGTCCAACATCTCATTAGCAATGTTCATGCGATGCTGTTTTTGGTCGCAATTGAGCAATTTTGGTACGAATTTCGCGGCGACCCGTCTCATGCCCAAATCATTGATAAAAATCGAATGGCATGAGCCAATCGATATGTCTAGCTCCTCAGCCACTTCTCTAACGGTGATTCGACGATTGGCCAATACCATTTTCTCCACTCCATTAATTTTTTCGTCTGTTGTTGAAGTGCTCGGGCGTCCGGCACGCTCTTCGTCGTTCACATCTTCTCGGCCTTCTGAGAACGTTTTTCACACAAAATTTGATACAGGTTCTTTGATCCATTTTTTTGAATAGGTAAAAATCGAAGACGATCCAAAACACGTGCAAGCAAAGCAGCTGTCAACAATTAAGTGAACATTCAAAATGGCCGAGCTTGTCGGCATAACTGAGAGACATGAGTACCAACATAACGCTAAAAAAAATCGAAATTCGATTATACGTAACCTGCGAAAATTCAAAATTCGCGATACTTTTTGAACACACTGTAAATGGCAAAACTGCGCAGATTCTACAGATCACCTCAGTCTCCCTAATCTCCTTCTTATGCAAATGTATGTGTTGCTTTCTAATATGATAGATATACTCGTACTTTGCTTTGGATAGACACATCGTAAGCTTTCTTCTTTATCTGTTATGCAATTTACTGATTGTAAAATGAATTATAATTTTATGTATGCATTTGAAATTGTTATATATCCTAGAATAAGCCAAAAAAAGTGATTTATTTATATAGTAACCGAAAATAAATAAATAATATAGTTCGAAAATAAATACAACACATTTTTCCGTATTTGCGGGTTAAATGCAACGGCATTAAAATAGTTTGTCTCGGCATATGCAGTCGTACAGTATTCCGCTTACGAATTCGTAATGGGGTCTTTTCGCTGCTGGGAATGTATGTGAGCGAGAGATTGAGAGAGAGAGAGAGAGATATACACATACACAAATACAACTGCTTGAAGATATAATATTCTTTAGTGTGGCTCTTCAATTGTTTTATAATTTCTGCAAGTGCTTTCATTCGGTTATTGCTGGCTGATTAAATCTAGTGTGTGACTGTGATTCGCCGCAAAATTGTTTGCTAACGATTAATCAACTGCAATTGCTCGGTCCATAAATCAACCAAAAAAAAAAATGGAAAAAATGACGAAGCATGCGTCGACAGCTACTGACCCAAAGCCGAGGAGCGTCGCAGTTGCCGATGATGATATGGGCACGGACTGGACGCACGCGTAACCTTTGGCCACTGCCTCCTCGTTGCACGCTTGTTGTTGCTGTTGTTGTTGCAGTCGCAGTTGTCACATTTCCGACAAACCCAACCCGATTTGCAGCTTAGCCGCCTTCCTCCCCACTTTTCAGCTGTATTTTGACCATCCCGCTGCTGGACAGGGGTCACTTGCGGTATTCAATATTTTGAAGAGGGTCGCTCAACTCATTTCTAACTTGATTTATACGAATCTCTGTCTCTGTGTGTGTACACATATGTATAAGCTATGCTTTATATATACATTTATATATATATATATATATATATATATATATTTAGATGGACGGGCTTCTGTGGGCAGCATGTGTCACGCCCAGCACTTGAATCAGTTCATCAGACATCGTCAAAGGCGAACCCAGTCAAAGGCGAACCCCGTCAAAGGCGAACCCCGTCAAAGGCGAACCGGTGCCGGGTGTTTGCTGTTTGCTCTTGGGCTACCCAAAAAGGGTTGTTGGCAACAGTGTCGAGGTCATTTCATGGTCAATTCTATTGCTAAATAGAGTTATTGAACTTCAAAAATGGCCCTAAGTTCTGTCAAATGGCCATACTTTGGGCGCCAGTTTTTTGCCACTATATTATTATTGGGAGAGTAAACTATAATTTGCATTTCTAAATATCAGGATGGATTTATCTAAAGTTTAGAAAAACAAGCTGTGTAATTTTCTGGCTGTTGTTTTCTTTGTTAATACATAGAAGAATTCTTATCATAATCTAAATATATATTCTCTTGTCAATTTCTAAAGTTTAGAAGGGCTTGCCCTAAATCAACTAGAAATATTTTTTGTATTGTTGAGAAGGTCTGCAAGGCTATGTAGGATCATGGCTCAAAACTCAATTTTGAAATAAATTTAAAGCATACGATTTAAGTGGAGTTCAGCGCCAGATCGCTTCAAAATCAAGAATCAAGATTCTAGACTTGATTGGAATGAGTTGTACTGCGAATTTTGATTATCTTTTTGCATTTATTACATTGCTGGCTATTGTAATTTGTAGTTGTTGTTGTTGTTGCTTCACCTGCTTCGCTTCAATTTACAATGCGTAATAGAAAAATCAAAGTGCCTCCGAGATAGCAACAGCAGCAGCAGCAGCAGCAGCAGCGATATGAAAAGTGCGCCAAACATCGCCATCATTTTATCGGGTCATCGAAGCGTGCAATGAATGCCTCTGACAAGCAGACAGCAGCCTTGCCACACACACCCCTCCACCACCCCCTCCCCCTCCCCGTCCGCCTCCATCACCCCACCGCTCATCTCATTGGGGCAAGTGTTTTTGCTTTCTGATGTTCAATGGACCCGTTCCCCCTCCTCCAGACGAACACCCATCAATCTGCGCATAATGGCGACTGGATAATAGTGTTTGTTTTCAGTATGCAAAGGTATGCAAAATACATTCACAGCGTCTACACACACACACCCACACACACACACACACACACATGGCATACTCTAACTGTGTGTGAACTTTGACATCAAACATGATTTGGCTTGGAATCGAGAACAAAATCTGTCTGATCTTATGAAACATTTACATCTTATTTACATCGAAATTTAGCTTTAATTTCATAATCGAATAATGTATTTAATATTTAGCCTGTCTTCTATCAATACAGATCAGCTAAATAATGACTAGACTTATTTAAATATTGTATATTTAATATATTTTGATGTTTGGTTAGGCTGCCAATTCTTAGTATCGGCTGTTGAATATGTATTTTTTTAGGGTATTTTCAAGTTCGTTGCCTAATTCACAAAATGCTTTTCATATTTATACAATTTTTGTTGTTTTTGGGTGGTGGGTGCGGTGGGGGCTAACGTGGCGTATGCGCGATGATGGCAATCTGTTTGGCGTTGTTTCTTGTATATTTTATGCGTGATTGTTATTGTTTGCAGTTTGCTGGCATAACGGAATTTTTGAGCTATCCGTTGCGGCTCATGTGCCACAGCGACTGCCACACAATTATGGCGTGGATATACATATATATGTATGTGTGTACGTAGCACATACTAATACTAGCATAGACCATCGGCTTACACACACACACACACAGAAATACATATACCTACGTACGCATAATATTACTTATAAATAAACGCGGGCCCATCTAATTTGCATAGAGTACGAGCCCTACCAACACACACACACACACACATAGATACACCTTAAAGAAGAGCCGGCGGCTTCGGGGCAGATGTTTTTGCTCACGCCAAATTTGAACTCGAACCCGAACCAGAACCCGAACCCGAACCCGAACTCGAACCCGTTACACCATTCTGCTCCAGGTGAAGACCGCTGCTGCTGCTGCTGCTGCTTCAGCTACCGCTTCAGCTTGTGCTTCTCCGATTTTGACTGTTTATGATGGTTAACTCAAAAATCGCAGTGATGCGCTGATGCGCACACACGCCCCCTGTGGGCGACTTAACGCAACTGTCAGCTGCAAGTGCATGTTGATTTCAGCTGTCAAAAGTGACACATGTCACAATTATGTTTCTCCAAAGTTATTTACAATTTGCAATGCTTTCTTCCATCAGCTGCACTTCTTCTATTCATTCACAAATTAAGAGTTTTAAATATGTTAAAGTAAATTGCAAAAATCTGCTATTTATATAATAATAATTTGAATTTTCGAATACTGCAAAAGCTAATTCAGCTCATTGATGATTTGAATATATTTTATATATAAATGAATAGATTTTAAATTCATATTTTTGGCTGATTGATTGGAGTATTAAAGTAAATCAATTTGTTTGTGTATCAGCTTCTTTTCCGATTTTAATTATTTGAATTTGAGATAATTGTTTTAGCTTTATAAGCTTTTTCCGAATACTTCATTAAACTATTATTTGCCAATGGTTTCCATAACTTTTCATGTAAGTTTCGTTGATTTTCCTTTTTGATTTTTCTTTTTAATAAGTTTGAAGTTTATTGAAGAATGATAGACTGTGATATATCATATCGTATTGTCTATATTCCAAATTTTTAAAGTGCTTCACATTTAGCTCTAAACCGCTAATCGAGCCCATTTGTATGCTAAACAAGTTTTTGGCTAACATCAAGCAAGCAATGATAACGCTAATGTTGTTATGTTATTCCCTTATATATATATATATATATATATGTATATCTATAATTGATTTGGTGATATTTAATCTCTGATCAAGT
Organism: Drosophila basisetae; assembly: GCA_035041595.1. Taxonomy (NCBI): domain Eukaryota; kingdom Metazoa; phylum Arthropoda; class Insecta; order Diptera; family Drosophilidae; genus Drosophila; species Drosophila basisetae. The sequence continues at coordinate 9,026,066 of JAWNLB010000174.1, read as the reverse complement.
TTTTAACATAATTTCTTGCATTTGACTGGTTTGCTTGGTCGTGCAACACTTTTGAGTCTCTGGTTTGGCAAGAGTCTAAAACACGTTTCAAGCGAGGGTCGTGGAGAAGTACCAATGTTTTCTCTCTCTATGTGTATGTGTGTGTGTGCGGGTGTGTGGGTGTGTGTCCTTTTTGTGCTCAGCTTTGGCTGGCAATGGCAATGGCTGCTGTTGCTGTTGCCCAGGATACATGCGAGAAGATGCGAGCATGCATACAAAATACATGTGAGCATATATACATGTGAGGGTTGTACATATACATATATACACATATATATATAGACCTTATATATATATATATATGTATGTATACATACATGTGTGTGTGTGTGTGTGTGTATAATTGAGTATCAGTTTAGTGTCAGTGCGAGGACGAGAACTGCGATGACTGCGACTGAAAGCAGCCAAAGTTTTATTAATGTGGGTGGGGTTTTGTTGCTTTTTTGTTGATTTAGCTGCTGCTGCTGCTAGGCAATTGGAGTATGTTGTGGGCATGGATGTTGGGGGTTTAGGGTTAGGATAGAAAGGGGATTGGGGTTGATGGTTGGGTTGGCAGTCGGTCGTAGCAAGTGGCGTAGCCAACGGCTTCTTTGGTGGCTCTACTCGCGCATTGTCTCATTTATCATGTGCACACACACGTCCTGGACAGAATGAGAGCTTAAGCGGGAGCAACAGAAAGAGAGCGGGAGACAGATAGAGAGGGAGAGAGAGAGAGAGAGAGAGAGAGAGAGAGAGAGAGAGTGTGTGTGGGTGCGAAAGAGAGAGCCAGAGACTAAGAGAGTGAGACAGAGATTTGGGGATAGGGTTGGGGTTTGGGTAAATGTTATCAGTGCCATTTGCAAAACCCTGCGTTGCCTGGGAACCGATTGCCGACATCAATATGTATATATATGTTTGTGTGTGTGTGTGTGTGTGTGTGTGTGTATGTATGTGCACCGAGGGGGAGAGTGTGTGTGCTGTGTGCGTGTGTGTGTGTGTGTGTGTGTCAGCAGCAGTAGCAGCAGCAGCATTAGCAGCAGCAGCAGCAGCAGGTGAGGTTGGGGTTGGGGTTTGGGGTTGTGGGTCTCGAGTCTGAGTTTGGCTCAACAAAGTTTATCTTTTCAATTTGCGTGTGGATGGCAGCTCTTCATGTGTGTGTGTCTGTGTGTGCGTGTGTGTGTGTGTGTGGGCTAATGTATTTGTGTACTAGTTGGATTAGGGTTGCTGCTGAGTACATTTATTTGCGCTCTGCTACTGTCGCTGCCTCAGTCGCCGTCGCTGCTGTTGCTTCTGCTGCTGCTGCTTTGTTGGACAGCGTCCATATCAATCATGTGGCAAGGCTTGGCAGGCTTTTAAGGTGCTAAGCGTGTGGGCGGGGCTGCAAGCCGAAACATACATATATCGATTGGCACAAGAGACGCAAACACACACTCAAATGATGGTTAACACGGGCTTCATCTTTGTGGTTTTACTTAGCTGGTTAAATCTGAGGCAATTGATAAATCTTGCATAATATGCGATAAATAATAATCATTTTCTTATTACAAATAGTTTTCTTTAGCTTGGCCCAAAATTTGATAATTGTTTTTCCAATTGATTGTATTGGAAAAGTTATTGATCAGCTTTCGATAACTAATCGATAAGCGATATGATTACGGTAATCATATAAAAAAGCAATGATTCTCTGAGTTGAAGCACGAATTTAATTCTTTAGATTGTTCGAAACTTTGGGTGTTGCAAGGTTGCAACAATGCAATCGCAGAACATTGAAGCAAAGATGTTGCACGTGTAAATACTTATATATATATATATATATGTGTGTGTATGTATATGTGTGTATATGTATGTATTTGTATACATATGTGCAAATCATTTATGCAATCCCAAATAACTCATTTGCATTTCATTTTCTCTGTTGGGGGGGTGGTGGGTGGTGCGTGCGCTGCCAAGCTGGTTGCGAACAGCGCCGATTGGACGCCATTGTGGCAATACTTGTAGATGCCACATACACACACACACGCACATCATACCTATATATGTGTGCACGGGTAGATGATTTGAAATAAACGGCGACTAGTTTCGGGACCAACGACCAACGGCAGCAATTCAACAGCTCTGCACCATAGCGCACCACTGAGCGCCCTGTGGCGCATTCATTAGCGCATGTGGATGCCGCTGTTTTTGCTTTTGTTTTTGTTTTTTTTTTGTTGGTTTGGTTTGGATGTGAATCGGATTTTGGTTGCGGATGCAGATTTGGCCTCGTTCTCGCTTCGTTGTTTCGTTCAACATCCCAATTTTGCCCCCCCAACGTCCTCTGGCTCCCCCCTTGACACACACACTTTCCACTTGCAACAAAACAAACAATGCGCTGTACAAGTTTTTGGGTTCGGCAATTTATGGTTAGAAATTTTTGCATATGGAACGCTGAAATCTAAAGCATCCCTCTGCCTCCCCTCCTTCCCTCCATCCCTTCGCAGTCGTAGCTGGTGAAATTTTTGGTAGCTCTCATATATATATATATATGTGTGTATATATGTGTGTGTATGTAGCAGGTGGAGGCAGCAGCAGCAGTGGCAGTGGCAGTGGCAGTGGCAGCTTCGTTAATGCCGCTTTTAATTGGCGCACACACAAACAGTGGACTGTATGTGGAGTGTGGGGGGATTGCGAGGGGGCCACGGTTGTTGTTGCTGTGGCGGGGTTGGGGGTGGGGTTAGGCGGGGCATGTGTGGTAATTTAACTGTTAGCTGCGTTGCTGGCGACCAAAGTTTATGGCTAAGTAAGGCACGAATACAAGCACACGAGCATAGAACTGCCAGAGCTCTGTCTTGCATGGGGTTGTGGATCGGGGATCGGGAATCGGGGATCGCGGGGCAGGCGTAATGAATGCCAGTGATAGAAGTTAAAGGAGAGCATCATGCCAGTTGGTTCAAGTATATAGAGACGGGCGGCGTTGCCACATTATGTGCACACACACACACACACACACACTTACACACAAACACACACACATTGCTTAGGACGTCGTCGTCGTTGTGGCTCCTCCTAATTGGAAAGCCGCAGCCCGTTCGCTAGCTAGCAATTGTGGCTAGCGGGCGCACATGTGTGTGTGTGTCTGTGTGTGTGTGTATGTGTGTGGGTACTATCGAGAGGGGGGAGTGGCATCGTGGCGTCGTATGTGTTCAATAATGCTAGCTTCTCAGTTAAGTTTCGGATAATATTCACACACACACACACACACACATACGCAGAGAAGCCGCCAAGGGTGTGGCCATCTTACTCAATGTAGTTTATAGCATGCATTGCTAATTTATCGATTATTTAATATACATAAAAGATTGATGAATGATATACAGTTATAAGTTAATCACAGGTAGGCAATTGATTGCTCATATCGAAAATAGATAATTGAAAGCCATCCAAGATAGCTTTGAAGTCGATATGTATTAATCGATCAGTTATCGATATACTAATCACCATACTTCGAGGCTTTCAATTAAGTTGCACACTGTCAAGCACAATTCTATCTCAAGTCTATACATGAGTGTACTATATTTATATGTATTTTTAAGTGTGTGTCTTATAGAAAGGAATTATCAAGTTATCGATAACAATAGCTAATAGCCAATAGCTACTAGCTAACCTAATAATGTCTTATATGTAGCCAATTTGTAGCTAATTACTTGCTGTGTGTATAATAGTTACCACTTATGACACCGTAAAAGCTGACCTAAGACAAGAGGAGCTGGCAGTAATCGATTAATTTGATTAATCGACATCATACAGTGCCAATTGCCAGAATTTCAACATAATTTTGTTCAACTCTTTTTTGTTATCATTTGCTGTGCCCTCCTTAATGGAGATGTCAGGCGTTGGCTGCGGTCTTTTGTGCTCTGATAACGATAACGATAACAGTGCAAAGTGTCAATTGGCAATGCGAGCTGTTTCGGTGTGAAATTGAAATTTCACAACGCTGACATTTATTGACAAAGCCTTGATTAATGATAAGCATCTTCTCGCGCACACAAATGGATGCGCCTCGCACATGACTGAGTGCCACCGAGTGTCTCTGTGTGAGTGTGTGTGTGCGTGTGTATGAGTGTGTGTTTGAGTGTGTGTTCGTATTGAAATGAGCACAACATAACAAAAAAAAAAAAAAAAGTAGAAGCGAAAAGGAGTAGCTCGTTAGAATTCTGACATAAATCAAATGGCAGCATGCTCATCCATCCATCCATCCATCCATCCAGGCAGTCAAGCAGCCAAAGGACCATCACACCGTTATTCCGCCCATGCACCACATACTCGCATAACGGTGTATGCTGTCTGGTGTATGCTCTATGGTGTATGGTGTATGGTGTATGATGGTGTATGTCCTGTATATCCTGCGCATTCACCCGTTCACTCGCCCATCACATGCCGCATTCAAATGCGCGTGTGCAACATTATGGAAGGAACCGCGAAATATCTATTGACAGTTGGGTGTCATGTTTATCCGAGGTTGTTATCCCATTTTGGCAACATTGCGATTTATGGCCGCGTTCACATTCAATACGACAAACGGGCGGGTTACGCAATACCCAATACCCACCCAACCACGGATCGGCGACATCAACATCGGCATCAGCCCGATGCTGGATAGTTATAGATATAGATAGACATTGAATAGATACAATGCGCATTTTGCATTTCGACTCGTTTCACTTTTTATTCCTGCTGCTTCTGCTTCTGCTTTTTTGGTTTTGGTTTTTTTTTTTTTTTATGTTTGTGTTTTATGAGATTTGTGTGTCAAATTTCCATTAGGCATTTCTCATTTACCCTTGCCCCTTTGCAATTTTTTTCAGGACATGCAAATGTCAGGAACGCTGATTGCACGAAGGGTTAACGCCAGGGTAACACAATCTCTCTACGCTTCCTCATTTTTTTTGTTTTGTTTTTTATTTCGCCTGGCTGTTGCAATTTTTTTTTACCCCCCCGGACCCTTATGCTGGCAGAAATTTATATTTCGCTTCTTTCCATTTTATTATATTTTTTTTTGTGTTTGATAATTTATTATTTTGTAAGCATTGAAATGTGATTTTGTTGTATTTGAATGCCAGCCAGAAGCGCGTTGTTTAAATCGAACAATGAAAGTTGATTTACATACCGAAACGATGCCTGAATGAGAGTTCTGATTCCTTTGCCTGTTGTTGCTGTTGTTGTTGTTATTGGTGGTTCCCGTTGTAGTTGTTGTTGTTACCCTTTTGCGTCGTGTGGTAAGTTGGGCACCCCCATGGACTCTCGACTCTCGACTCTCTCTCACTCTGTCTCTGTCTCTGTCTCTCTGTCTTTTTCAGGACGTGCCGCTGTGTGGTGTTTTTACGGTCATGTCGCGCCACTGTGACCCGGTGGCAGGGGGCAAGGGGCAGGGGTTAGCAAGTTGCCGCAGCCAATATTTATTGGCATTGCAGCAGCAGCAGCAGCTCCTAAAAACTCAGACAGATGAGCGAATCGGTGCGATTTTTATGCGTCAACATTCGCACTTGATTAGAATTATTGATTGCGTAACCAAATTACCAGCTATCTATTCAGATGCGAATACGTAGAGCAGCTGTATCTGCATCTGTATCTGTATCTGCATATATCCAACTGTCTGTTCAGGCAATTTCAATTTTGCAATCTGTTCACGCTTTCACGCTGGCTACGAGTCAATATGTGAATACATAGAATACAATTTTGTAATTTATTACGACTAGTTCTGTCTTATGGTGGAATTTCAGCTTGTATGCACTTACATAAAATATACTATTTTTAATAAGAAATCAAAAACATTCTCAATTATATATGTACGAGTATAAAACTATTCTCATAGTTTACAAATCTCAATTCAACAGGTCTTAAAGATAACAGCAATTGGAATATTATTTTACTAGATCCTGATCACATTGAATGTGGCTGAAAAGGGTATCATGGAGTTGAAGGAATCGGGAGTCAATTTAGTAATGTCAGATAATGTAATAATCTCTTCAAAGCCAATAAAATTGTATTTCCAATACGCTGTTTTCAATTTCGAAGAAATTTCAAGACTTGCTTTCAGGGTATCTCGCAGTCGAGCTCCCTCGACTATAGCATTCTTATTAGCTTTCAAATATTTTTGTAATTGTGATAAAAACAAGTTTTTGAAATGATTTCAATAACAAATGAATGAATATTTTCGATAGTGCTATTAGTGTGAGCATTTCAGGCTGCGAAACTGTTTGACATGCCATGTAATCAATTGGAGATTGAAGTGCTCAGCTCATAAGTAAATGGGAACAAGTCAAAACTGCAACTGTAATACCCGCAAATACAGCAAACAAAGCAAAAAGGGTTGCATGAACAGGAAGAGGAACGGGAACGGGAATGGGAGCGGGAGCAGAGACAGAAACGAAGAGCATCCGCAATGATAGTTGCTGTGTTTCAGTCAGTTGCGAAATGTTGCGTCCCTCGAAGAAATGTTAATCAGAAACCCTTCAGAGAAAACGGTGCCACGACCCGGTGCGATCCCGAGCTCACCTTCCCCAACCCCTGTGTCTGTGCTTGTGCCTGCCTGCCCCGGACTGATGACTGATGAGGTGTGTTTGTTGTTTGCATATGAATGTACCGTTTGTTGCAAGTATCTCTCTCTCTCTCTCTCTCTCTCTCTCTCTCTCTCTCTCTCTCTCTCTTCTCTTTCGGCTGATGCGGCTCTCGAATTTTGATTGTGAATATGCGGATTAAGGTATTTGCGCACGTATAATTAATTGAACCGCACGGCGCTACCGTTGCACGTGTCTACGCGTCTGTCCAAAACAAAAAAAAAGTAGAAAAAAAAGGTTGCACTCCCTGGCTACTGCTGTTGGCACAATTTTTGCGGTTGGTCCGCACTGCGGGAGATGTGCATCAGGCTCTCAATCTCATCTCTCTGCGGCAGTTCATAAAATTGCATTGCAATGCAAATATCTGCAACGCAGCTGAGTGAGTTAAGAGTGCAACACTCTGCTTGATTAGCTGGTCGCTCTCATATGGTACAGTCGGGACTCGAGATGCCAGATGCGGGACTTGCCTCCACTTTGATTGATGCCGAATCAGGCACTCTTCTCTCTGTATGAGAAGCATTTAAATGAGCCTCATCGAAGCAACGGCGAACAGGCAGCTCAACTTATTCCAAGTTGCATTAAATGCCATCGATGCCCAACCAGGGAGACGACGAGGAGAGCTGACGACCGGGCCAGTGAAGCAGAGCTGGTAAGCAGCTAAAAGTGACTAGAACACTTATAGTAAGACTCAGAAAAACAAATAACAGAAATGAAGGCAGACCAAGACAAACAAAGGGGTCGAAAGAGGCAACAATCGCAAACCATAGAAAAATACCGAAGGAATTGTGCTCCTAGATAAAAGTGTTTCTTTCACTAAACTTGCAGAGCGTTTCATAATTTTGTCCACCAGTTTGTAATGCGTTGAAGAAATCATCTCTGATCCCATAAGGTATATTTATACACATATATTATATATGAGTATCACTAGTCGACTTTGTATGGGTATGTCCAGTCTGTTTCTATGCATTCTAGGCTCTAATTATTGTAACTTGGCATGTGTTAGTTATTGTGCTGCAGATGGTACTTATTATTGCGTTCTTCACTGTTGGACAAGAAGCAAAAATCAATAAAATCGAAATACTATATAATACTGTTGTCATAGGAACGATCGGCCAACAGATGAATTCTGATATCCAAATTTTGATTGAGAGAGCTTAGAACTGATGTTACTGGGTATTCTTCATAACCCAAAAGTGTTCAGTCATAAATATGAAATACATTTGAGCTGAGCCAGTTTTAAGAAGCCTCTTGTTGGGCAATAGGTTAAATAGAAGCTAACAACTGGCAAATGAAATTGTCGCTCGAGTCACGTTCAGATTTATTGCCTTTAACATTTCGAGAGCCAACCAAAATGAAGAAAAGAAAAGCAAAAAATGGTTGAGAAAAACACAACTAAAGAAAGCCAAACCGGGTGGGTTGGCTGAAGAAGATGTGAGTGCATAAATGCTAACGAACTAACTAACTTGCACCCTGTGTGTGTGTGTGTTGCTGTGTGTGTCGCTGTGTGTGTGTGTGTCACTGCATATAAACGTCGTCCTCAATCACATGTCATGGCACACGCTTTGCGGTGTTTCATTTTTGTGCGGTTTGCTTCTCTTTCGGGGCCAGTCATATGCAAATACATGTGAAGTGGAGACCCCCATCCCCACCACTCCATGTACTTAATGCACACACACAAACAACCGCACACACACACTTACACACATGTACAGTACAGGCAAGTCATGTGCGGTGAATAGTATTGCTCTTTTGTCCTAGTTGAGTCCTTGCATACACGAGACCAGACCAGACCAGACCAGCTGAGCACAGACAGTAGTAGGTGGTGAAGTGGGTGGGGATGGAACCACACACACATACACACACACACGCATACACACTGAGGATTGCTGTCGCTGCCACTCAGGCAGTCCAAAGCCCAGACGATGCCACCTGGACGACCAGCAGCCTTTTTTGCTTTTTGCCAAAGCACTTCACAAGGCCCACAGACAGACGGAGCGAGACAGACTGCCAGCGAGAGAGAGAGAGAGAGAGAGAGAAAGAAAGATGGATAGAGCGAGAGATCAAGCGAGAGAGCAGATGTGAGCGAGTGTGTGGATGTGTGTTTGTGTGAGAAAGAGAGATGCTGCATGTGAATATGACATCGTCAGCAGGCGAGTGGCAGAGACAGAGAGAGACAGCGAGAGAGATAGAGACAGGCTCCACACAACCCCAAAACCCACACACGCATACACACACACACACACACACATGGCCACAACTTTGGAGTGCCAGACAACAGCGGGCAGGAAGAGAAATGGTGGGCGGGGCGAGGGGCAAGCAGGCAAGCAGGCAAGCAAGGCAAGTAAATTGAGTGGGCGAGGAATTAAAATTTCAACATAACTGCTGCCATTGCCGCCAACATGGCGCTCGCTGGGCGATGGCCATACACACACCCACACACTCACACACACACACACACACACACACACCCACACCTACATGTGTGTCATGTGTGTGTGTTCGCTCATGTGGCAGGTCTGTGGAAAAGGGTGGTGCAGGAGCTACATTTGTCGGTCGGTCTGCGGGTGGGTTTTTGGCATTTGCTATCTTGCACACACACGCGCACAATACCCATGTGTGTGTGCTTGTTTGTGTGTGTGTGTGTGTGTGTATTTGAATGGGTCTACTTTCACAGTAAGTATCCAGTGAAGCGTTGGGACGCTGGCTTCTCGGCAGCCATGATGTCTTTTGTGGCCATCAGCAGCGTTCATCCTCTTTGGGGATGTTTCATGTGTAGCATAAGCAACCGCCCCCCTTCTCCTCACACCCCCCCCCCCCTCTCTCTCTCTCTCCACCACCCCCATCCCCATCCCTCCCCACTGCCCTTCTGCTTTGCATAGCCACCTTGGGGAGCTGCTGCTTGTGATGGGCAATGTCGATAGGTGAATGGTTTTTTTCTTCTTTTTTCTTGCCCATGTGTGTGAGGGGGTTTGGATGCTGGGATTTGTTTACGTGTGTGTGTGCGTGTGTGTGCCTGCGTGTGTGCGTATTGTAAACCTCGATATGCCAAAAATGTTACTTGAAATTGATTGCATTGCTTTGTAGCTGCTGCCACACAGAGTTCATTTTATTTATTACCGCCGGGCAAAAGCAACACATTTTCCAAATACCACACACACTTAGTTGCCTCAAAGAAGAACAAAGCGGGAGCAGTGGGGGGATTAGGGCTGAAGGTAGGGGGTGGGGGGTGGGAAACCTTACCAAACTATTCGCACGCTTTGTGTTGGATCAAACATATTTCAAGTACACAAATATTTTTGGTTTAGAACTAGCTGGCAAACTATGTTCAACTTGGCTGAAATTGTTTATAGCTCTTGCAAAAAGAAGAGCTGGTTATATATGATATATATATATGATATATACATGGATATATGTACATGCTTACTCGAGTCGGAGTGAGTTTTGGCTGTATTAGCTATCAATTATTAGTTTGTTATTTTGGTTGCACATGTTAAGCATAAAATGCCAGCAACATGAAATTATTTAGCTTAAAAATAATTTCAGGATAATTTTGATGCACAAATTAAAGATATTATTTTTCATATTGATGACACCGAATACAGTTTTTAATGTATTCTGATCAAGCGAGCTTTTCGAATTGTATTTGAATTTCCTCAAATTTAGAGAAATAAATACTTTAATATCTTTCTCCGTTAGTAATAATTGCTTAAATATTCATTTCACATTTTTGTATTATCAAAGTATGCCCTTAAGCACATCTATATTTACAACTGGAATTTGAAATTTCATTCATATTGTAAATAATTTCAAATTCTTTCTCCAATAAACTTTCAAATTCGCTTTATTCGCTCTCTCCGGCTATTGTTTTGGTGTTCGAGCTCTTTTATCGATTAGTGATGCAGCCGCTGATCATAATTATGGGCAGAGATAACGATAACGATAACGAAATGAAGGATCCACTTCAATATGATCTGCTACATGAGTTGAGTGCACATCTCGAACTGATCCGGGACTATTTTGCTTCCACTTGTTCGTTCTGCTTGCAAATAAATGATTGGCCTGAAGGAGGGCATCTTCAAGGAACGCATTCGCTTAACTTGCCTTTTGACTAATGTGCTGTGTCGTGTTTCCAGCAATGGCAACTTTTTCACCTTGCCAGCTTTTCAGGCTCTTATCGCCGCACTCCTAAATCCAAAGCCTTCAAATCAAATGGAGGACATAACCATGCCAGGCAGCTGCTGCTTGGGGGGGAGGGGTGCCAGATTTTGCTGCTGCTGTTGCTGTTGCTGGTGATGATGACGCAGATAATCATGACGATGATGATGAGGATCATGAGATTCGCCTGGCAGACAAGCTAGCCCAATAGCAGTCCAGGTGATTATGCCCTTTAACCCTAAATCGAGCATATTTACTTGGTTGTCGAACTGGTCCGATGTCAACACATATATATTATATTGT